>VWZV01002298.1:211-29908 GCA_013397155.1 Irena cyanogastra | reverse complement strand
GGAGGGCGATAAACCTTAAGGTGCACCCCTCCTTCCCGCCCCCCCTCCCCACATCGTTATTCCCCCGTGTGCTTTTTTCGCCTTTATTAATCATGATTTCTGTTAACTGATCCCGGCCGTCCTCGAAATGTGCTGAGCTCAGAGGTGCGGCGGGGTGATGCGAACAAGGGCGATGAGGCTCCCCGCCGTGACGTCACCGTGACGTCATCCGGCCGGTGGCAGCTGTCATCCCTTGCCGTGACGAAGTCCCGGGGTCCGGCGCGGCTCCCCCCGCTTTTCGTCACGGCAGCACGAAGGTGGGCAGAAAAAGCTGCTGCTCCTCCTCAGGGGGGTCTCATTCGCCCGCCCAGGCGGCGATTTTGGTTATCCCGGTGCCGAGAGCGGCGCGGTTTTGGCACTTTTGGCGTCCGAGCGGCTGCGGGTGCTGGCGGTGGCTCCGAGGGACGTCGCCGAGGTCAGGGGGGGAGAGCGTTGCCAAAAACCGTGCGGCAAAGTTCGGAGCCGGCGGTGAGCGGCTTTTTTGGCACCACGTGCTTTCGCAGGGGATGGGGATGCTCCGGATCTCGCAGCCGGGGATGCGCCGGCGCCTGCGCCCGCCAACGCCGGAGCTGCCTCCGGAGCGGCGGATGCCGTGCGAAAAAAAAAAGGAAAAAAAATCAGAAATCACAGCTCGAGCCGGTGGCAGGTGCCGGGGCGGTGGGTTCGGCGCCGTGCCGGGATGCCGGGGTGAGCCCTGAGGTTGCATCATGCTAGGAAGGGCTGGGCAGAGCAGAGTCCTCCTCGCAGGTCGTTACGGTGGCCCCATAAACCAGCCCCGCTCTTGGCCTTTGGCACGTTGTTAGCTGGGCCGGGGTTTGTTTTTCGGATTGCTGGACATGGAGTCTTTTTCGCAGGTAATTAAGGGGGCAGGTGGCTCTGGTGGGGTCTGGAGAAGGCAAAACGTGTGTGCCACCAGCATTGTGGCCTTTCCTTTGAGGGGCTTTGGTGGCCCAACTGGGAATGGGGATGGCAAAGTGGTGGCACAATGGCTCTGGGACACATGGTTGTGCTTTGGGTGTGTGTCCCAAAAAAAGCCCTTGCTGGGGTGTCCTTGGTGCTGGCACACTGGGAGTGAGCTGTCCCCATGGCACTGGGGTCCCCAGTCCCCTGCCTGCATGTGCTGAAGTCCCCAGTCACTGTCCCTGTGGCACCAGGGTCCTTGGTCCTGGTTCTGCAAGTGCTGCAGTCCCCAGTTCTCGTCCCCATGGCATTGAGGTCCCCAGTCCCCTTCCTGCATGTGCTGCAGTCCCTAATTCTTGTCCCCATGGGGTCCCTGGTGCCCTGTCTGCGTGTGTTGGGATGCCTGATCATCCCTATCTCTGGGCCTTTGGGATTTTCAGACTCCTTCCTGCATGTTCCAGTGTTCCCAGTCTCCATTCCCACATTTTCGGGATCTGTGGTCCTTGTGTGTGCTAGGATCCCTGGTCCCCATCCAGGTGACATCAGCATGCTCAGTGCCCTGCCTGTGTGTGCCAGGGTGCCCTGTCCCTGTGGCACTGTGTGTCCCAGTCTCCATAGCACTGGGGTTCCCTATGGGAGTTTCCCAGTCCCTATCCCCACTGTATCAGGGTCCTTGGTCCCCTGTTTGTGTGTGCCAGTGTCCCCATCCCTATGGCAGTGGTGTCCCTTGTCCCCTACCTGTGCACACTTGGGTCCCTGCTCCCTGTTCCTGCAGCGCTGACATTCCTAATCCCTTCCCTGCCTGTGCAGGGTCCCTTGTCCCCATTCCTATACCATTGGGATTCCCGGTCCCCTGTCTGCCTGTGCAGGGTCCCTTGTCCCCATTCCTATACCATTGGGATTCCCGGTCCCCTGTCTGCCTGTGCAGGGTCCCTTGTCTCCATTCCTGTGCTATTGGGGTCCCCAGTCTTCTACCTGCGTGCACAAGAGTTCCTTGTCCCCATTCCTATGCCACTGGTGTCCCCAGTCCTTTCCCTGCGTGGACAGGGCTCCCTTGCCCCCATTCCCATGCCATTGGTGTCCCCATCCCTTCCCTGCGTGGACAAGGCTCCCTTGTCCCCATTCCTGTTCCCCTGGGTCCCTTCCTGGCTATGCTGAGCTCCCTTGTTCTGTGACATTGGGGTCCTCAGTCCCAGCTGTCTCTGTCCCTGTGGCACTGGGTCCCCATTCCCTGACCCTGCTGTGTTCCTCGCTTCACGTGTGCTCAGGGAATCCTCTCTAGGGGATGTCCTGAAGGGGCCAGTACCAAAACCCACTGTCCTCGTCCCCTCGCTGTCCCCACTGTGGGTGGGGGCGTGGGCTGGGATGAGGGAGATGCCCCCAGACCCCTCCTGGGGACATCCCCGCTCCCTCCTCTGCCAGCGCTTTAATCTCGGTGCTTTGAGCTCTCTGTAAAAGGGTGCCAGACCGTTTCTAAGGATGAAAGAGCTTTTTTTATTTATCCCCCCGCTCGCCGCCGGGCCGGCGTCCAAGGAGAGATGAAATGAAACGGGAAGAGGCTGGAGGTGAAACAGCTGCGATCGGCTCCGGCCCCGCTCCACATCTGCCCGCCAGCCCCGCAAACACAGCTCAGCCCCGATCTCCTCTGTGCCGGGGCCAAATCCCCTTTTCCTGGGCGGCAAGCTGGCCTGGGCTTTGCAGGCAGGGCCATGGGAGAGAGCCGTGTGGCGGGGACAATGCAGCGTGTTTGTTTGGTACAGCTAAAATGGCAGTTCTTAAGGGGGAGAAAAGAGAGCGAGAGCGAAGTGCTTCTGCACATCCACTTGCCGCATCTTTTGATTAAATGAGATTTTCCTGTCGAGGGAGGGAGCTGAGGACCACGAGCTCCTGAGCCTGCAGTTCCCATTACAGCCAAATGAGGGGAAAAAAAAATTCCAAACCACCCCAAGCCCTGAAAATGCTGTTAAAAAAAAAAAAAAAGATTGGAGCAAGTTGTAAATGCTGCAGTTGTCAGCGTGGGGGCCGTGGGGTGGCCGGAGGGTTTGTCACTGCATGGCTGGTGGCACTGTCTGTTCTGCTTCCCAGCCTGGCTGGAAAGGATGGAGAAACATCCCGTGGTGCTGGGATGGAGCAGGGAATGTGGGGCAGGATGAGTGAGGGGCTCCAAAGACCCCGAGCCTCTGAGGAACCCGGTGGTGTGGCAATTAAAGCCTCTGCGCTTGAGGCCGTTGCATTGAAGGCACTGCAGTTAAAGCTCAGGCGCCTAAACCCACATCAATTAATGCCGCTGCAATTAAAGCCCCGGCACTTCATTAACGCCCTGGTGGCAGTGCCGGCTTCTCCCAGCCGTGCCAGGTGTCTCTGCGAGCCTCCCTGGTTGAGGTGATTGGTGTTGGAGCACACTGGGAACAGCCTGTCTGCCAGCTGGAGTGCACTGGGAACAGCTTGTCTGCCTGCTGGAGTGCACTGGGAGCGCACTGGGGTCAGACTGGGAGCATCCTGCCTGTTGTCTGGATCATACTGGGAGCGCATTGGGAGTGCACTGGGATCAGACTGGGAGCACGCTGCCTGCCCTCTGGATCGCCCTGTCTCCCCTCTGGATCACATCGGGATCGCACTGGGAGCGCACCGGGAGCACGCCTCCCCTGTGGATCACACTGGGATCGCACTGGGAGCACGCTGAGATCGCATCGGGATCGCACCGGGATCATGCCTCCCCTGCAGATCACGCCGGGATCGCCCCGGGAGCACGCCTCCCCTGCGGATCACACTGGGATCGCATCGGGATCACGCCTCCCGTGCTGATCATGCCTCCCCTGCGGATCACGCCGCCGGCCCGAGCACGCTGCCTGCCCGCACATGGCTTTTTTTAGGTTTACAAACATGACGGCCCCGTGCACGCGGCGCTTCCCCCCCCTCCTTCCCCGTGAGTCATCAGCCCCGTCACCGGGCTGGGGAAGCCGGAGGCGGCGTCGGCACTTTCCCCCGTGGTGCTGCTGACCCCAGCGAGGGGGGGAACAGAAAAAAGGCCAAACTAGACTTGGTTTTTCTGTTCTTTCACCATCCCGCCTCGTGGGTGGTCTGCGGTGAGGTGTTTTTGGAGAGGACCACGGCACTGGTTGGAGGGTGGGAAGAGCTGAAATGCCACTGGCTTCCCCGGCGTCCTCACCCTCTGTTGGTTGTGTTCTGTTGGATTTAAGGCAGTGCCAATCGATGTGGTTTTGGGGATGGCTGAGAAGAAGCTGGTGAGACCCCAAAATGTTGGCAGAGGCGCTGGCAAATTACTCCTTGGGGCCCGGCAGTGCCGGCGAGCGTAGAGCTGCCAAACCCCCGTGCTGAGCTCATCGGCTGAGGTGGCCCTGGTGACTCAGCAGAGCCCGTGCTGACTCAGCAGCCCCAGCCCCCAGGGAGGCAGTGGGATAGCGGGAGAGCTTGAAATTTTTGGGAAGAAAAAGGGACTTTGTGCAGCGTGCTGCAGTTTGTTGACGTCGAGCCAGCATCCGTGCTGCCAACACATTTTCCTCCCTGCGCGCTTCCTGCAGCTTTGGGAAAGGGATTTCACCCGAAGGGGTCACCTCTCCCACCTGCCACAAGATGCTTTTCCCCCGGGAAACGGGTCGTGGCGGCGAAACCAGCTCGGGGTTTGGCAGGGGAGGCGTTTTCCCTGCTCCCAGATGGGGCAGGGCCCGGCTCCCACTCATGTCCCGGCTCCTGCCCGCCAGCCATCGCGCCGCCGACTTGCCCATGCTTGCCAGGTGGGAGGGCGGCGGCACACGTGGTTCTGCTCCTCCTCCTCCTCCTCTGCTGAAGGTTGGGCTGTGCGGCAGCGTGAGGAGCCCCACGTCCCCGAGAGGGGGGGCACGGCAGCATCTCTCAGGTATGACGGAATAGGGATGACCTGGAGGGGAGGTGAGCACCTATGGGTGCTGGCTGGCGCATCCCTTACTTGTACCTGAGGACCAGCAGGGTGCAGGGGCTCCTCCTCCGTTCAAAGCCTTGAAAACTGGGGTGCAGTTTGGTCAGTGCATGACTGTGGAACACCTTTCCTCTTCGCTTCTCCAAATCTGGCTTTTCCCCCTGATTTGGAGGTGGAAATGCCCCCACTGGGGGCTGTGGGGGTTGGAGTGGCTAGGAGGGGACAGAGCCTGGTCCTGTGGGGAGTGCTGGCAGCAGGGCTGTGAAATTGGGCTGGGGTGGGATGGGAAATGCAGCTGGGCTAGGTGGCAGGTGAGGAGAGGCCCCAGGCCTTTCCTACACAGCTGGTGTGCTTCCACTTCCTTCCCATATGGGTCCTCATCCTTCCCTGCCCTCATCGCCTTCTTCCTTGCCCCCTTCCCTTTCTTCCCCTTGTTTCCCTTCCTCCTCATCCCCATCTTCCTTTTCTATCCCCTCTTCCCCTCCTTGCCCATCCCCTTTCTCCCATTACTTCTTCCCCTTCCTTCCCTTTTTCACCTTCTCCCCATTTCTCTTCATTCCCTTCTTCTCCTTCCCTATCCTCTTTTTCCCCATCCCCTTCTTTCCCTTCTCCTTCTCCTTTCCCTTCATCTCCTTCTCCTCATCTCCTTCCTCTTTGCCTTGATCTCCTTCCCCATATTCTCTTTCCACTTCCCTCTTCTCCTTCCTCTTTCCCTTCCTCTGCCTCCTCCGCTTCCTCTTTCCCTTCTTCCCCTTCCTCTTCCCCTTCCTCCCCATCCCTCTTTTCCCTTCCCCGGGGTCGGAGCAGGCACGGTGATTCAGCCTTGCCAATCTGGGAGCCGGCATGAGGGGAGCCAGCTGTGTTGAAGGAAAAAACCGCTTCAAGAAACAAAGATAGTCCCGTGGGGTGGTTGTTTTTTTTTTCTCTCCTTTTTTTCCCTTTCAAGAGCTCGGCTCTCTGCCGGGTCCGGCGGCCTGTCGCAGCTCCGTGCCGTGCCAAGCCTTTCCCAATGCCCGTGCCAGCTGGCGGCTCCCGACCGGGCTGGGCTGGGCTGGGCTGGGAACGCTCGCCGTGGCTTGGCTGCGGCTTCCCAAAAACTGCTCCGCTGGGAGCGGCCGCTGGGAGCAGCTGCTGAGGCAGTGCTGAGCATGCCCTGGTANCATGTCCCTGCTCCGTGTCCCTGCCCTGAGTGTCTCTTCTCCCAGTGTCCCTGTCCCAAACGCTCTGAGTGTCCCTGCCCCAAGTGTCCCTGCCCTAGTGTCCTTGCTTTGTGTCCTTGCTCCATGTCCATGCTCCATGTCCCTGCCCTGACTGTCCCTTCTCCAAGTGTCCCTGCCCTAAGCATCCCTGAGTATCCCTGCCCCGAGTGTCTCTTCTCTGTGTCCCTGCCCTAAGTGTCCCTTCTCCAAGTGTCCCTGTCCCAAATGTCCCTGTTCTGAATGTCCTTGCTCCGTGTCCCTGTTCTGAATGTCCCTGCCCCGAGTGTCCTGACCCCAAGCATCTTCACTCCGAGCATCCCCCCAACATTCCAACCCTGAGCCTTCACCGAGTATTCCTGCTTCGAGCATCCCCTTGCTGAGCATTCCTGATCCGAATCTTCACCTTGATCCCCTCAGCCCCAAGCATCCCCCACTCTGGGGTATTCCCACCCTGACCCCGAACATCCCCACCTCAAGCATCCCTTCCAAAAGGGAGAATACTTTTCCTGGAGGAAACGAGGCGGTTGGAGGTGGGAACAAATTTTTTTCACACTTTGAAAAAAATCCTCCATCTCCCTCAGAAGCCTCTCGATACTGGTGGGATAGGGAGTGAGACTTTATCACATTCAACCAGCTCGTCATACCCCAGAGGAGGAGGAAAAGGAGTTGGGATGATTGCTGGGGTGGAAGGGCTCGTGGCCATGGAGGTCCCCAGAAGTGCTCCTGGGACTGGAGTAGAGCAGAGCCGGGGTTCCCACAGTGTAAATCAGCTCAGCTCCCTCGGCAGCGCCGTTATTCCGGCTTTTCTCCGGGCTAAATGAGGACAGGAGCAGCAGCTCAGCCCCGGCGCTGGGGTCAGCCGGGGCCATGGCAACAGCTCGGCAAACAAAGCGGGAGAGGCGGCGGGAGGCGGCGGCACCGCCGGCCGGCGCGGTGGGTACCCCGGCCAGGGGGACCGGGGGGGGACCGAGGGCTCTCCCTGCTCTCACTCACCGCTCGGCCTTCCCAGATTTCCCTGAATTTCCCTTCCCAGGGGCGTCCAGTTGGATTTAGGTCATCTGCTCCTCTGCGGCCTGCCTCCCGCTGGCAGCCGGGGACTGTGGATTGGGACCGGGAAGGGGTTTCCCATCTCTCGGGGTCTGGTGGTGCTCTCCAGGAGTGTGGTGTGATTCCAGCAGCATTCCCGTCCCTGGCACAGCCCTTTGCTTGTTCTTGTAGGGTCCCCAGCACTCAGGGCTTCCCCCGGCGGTGCCCCCAAAGCCACCATCCCAACGGAGGATCCCCGGGGTTGTTGCCAGAGGAGGAAAACCACAAGCCAAGTGCCGGGGCTGGCCGGGCTCCACCGCAGCGGGGCCGGCAGCCAAGCTCCCTCTTGGCTGGCCCGTGCCGCCGGCTGGCAGTGCCTCCCGCCGACCTCCGCGGCTCCCGGCCGTGCCCCACAGCCGCCCTGGTGCCGCTGGGAAGGGCTCAGCCTTGCCACTGAGCTTGGTGGCTCCCAGATTCTCCACTTTTATTCAGATTGTGTGGTTTTTGCAGTGGGATGGCAGCAAATATCCATTCCGTGTGTGTGTGTGTGTGTGTGTGTGTGTGTGTGTGTGTGTGTGGGTGCAGAGTTGCTCCGTTCTCTGCAGCTCCTGACCCGTTTGGCTCTTGCTGAGAGGTTTGACAAACTCCCAGAATATTTATTTTGGGGAATCTTTGGGGCCCTGGTGTCGGGAAGCAGGTGTTTTGGGAGGACGAGGGATTTAAAATCCGTTTCCCTGCTGGCTTTGGGTAGGTTTAGTTTGCTTTTTGTACCAGCAAAGGGTTGAAAGGAATAGCTTGAAAAAGTGGAAAAGGGGGAAAATAAAGGGAGAAAAGTGGGTTTGGAACTCAGGCTGTAAGATGGATGGGTGGATGGATGGATGGACACATGGAGAGGGTGTCTGTCCCAGCTTGTCCCTGGTTTTTGGGTCAGTTTGAGGCTGCTTTGGGATTTGGATGTATAGGACTGTGGAATATCCAGGTTCCTGGCCATATAGGGCTGTTGGATGTATAGGTCACCGGATGTATAGGGTTGCTGGGTATGTAGGACTCAGGAATTTAGGGTTGGTGTGTATATGGGATTTTGGAACATCAGTGTTGCTGGATATATCGGGTTCCTGGGTTGCTGGATATATAAGACTGCTGATTTTTTAGGGTTGAAGGATATATAGGGCTAGTGGACAGATAAGGTTGCTGGGTGTGTAGGGTTGCTGGATATATGGACTGCTGGCCATATAGGAATGTTGGATGTGTAGGTCCCATGCTGCACAGGGAGTACAGGACTTGGATGTTCAGGGTTGCTGGATATGTGGGGTTGTGGAATATTTAAGCTGCTGAATGTATAGGTTTGCTGGATATGCAGGTTCTTGGTTGTATAGGTTATATAGGGTGGGTGGACATATAGTATTACTGGATATATGGGTCACTGAATCTATAGGAAAGCAGGACCTGTAGGGCACTGGGATCTGTGGGGCAATAGGATCTATAGGGGAGCAGAACCCATAGGATAGCAGGATCTGTAGGGCACTGGGATCTTTAAGGCAGTGCATCTTTAGGACAGAGGGATCTCTAGAGCAGAGATCTCTAGGCCAGTGGGGTCTGTAGGGTGGTGGATCTTTAGGGCAGAGGGATCTCTAGGGCACAGGGATCTCTAGGGCAGAGGATCTCTAGGGCACAGGAATCCCTAGGGCAGAGGATCTCTAGGGCACAGGGATCTCTAGAGCAGAGGGATCTGTAGGGCCGCTGCTCCTGCCCCGGCACGGAGCTGTGGCCGTCCCTCCCTGCCAGGTCCCCCCGTGCTCCCCGTGGGGGTCGAGGCGGCTCTCGAGGCCGGGCCAAGGCCGGCGGGCGGCGGGGCCGCCGTGGGGCCTCCATCCCCCCATCCGTCCACCCCCCATCCATCCGTCCGTCCGTCTGTCCGTCCGCCGCCGGCCGGTCCGTACGTGCGCGCGGCGCCGGCGCTAATGGCTCCTGCCTGCAGCTGGTTCGGCAGGGGGCGGGGAGGCCCGGGGCTCCCGGGGCTCCCGCGGCCCCGCTCGCTCTTTCCTCGCCCGGACGGTGCCGCCGTGGCCCGTGGCTTCGCCTCCCGCCCCTCCACACGTAAGTGCCGCTCGGCCAGAGGCGTCCCCGAATCCGGCACCGCGCCCCCGCCGCGCTCGCCGCGTTAGGAACGGCTCCGGACTATTCCCAGGGAGCGCAGCCCAGGCTGGAAACGCTCCAAGCCGGGCTCAGCCTGTGTGTGTGTGTTTTGGTTGGGTTTTTTTTTTTGTTGTTTTTTTTGTTGTTGTTTTTTTTTTTTTTCTTTTCATCCTTTCCTCTATTTAAGGCATTTAAACTGGTGGGGGAATTTAAAAAAGGAGGAAAAATGGATTAAAAAAAAATCCTCACAGGGGATTTTCTCCCCTTTTATAGCACCCGGAGGACGCATAAGGGGATGTGCAAGAGCAGCTGAGTTAACCCCAACCGTATCGCTTGGTTTTCTCTTTATTTTAATTGATGTCCTCCCCTCCCCAGCTTTTATCCTTTCTGGGGGTGAATAGAAGGAGGTTCGGGAGCTTTGGGCAGGCAGCACTTTTTCCGAGGAAAATCAGCTGCGGGCGGAGGAATTGGTGCCCCCGGCAGTGAGGAGGGGATTGCTGTGGATACAGCCAGAGTGCGTCGGGATGGGGAGGGGGGATCGATTTTTGGGGAGAAGCTGCGAGGTCTTTCCATCTCCCAGCCAACAGGGCCAGGAACAAAAGGATCTGGATGGGAGAGCCAGGAAAAAAAATTGTTTCATATATATGTATATGTATATATATATATATATATGTATATGTGTGTGAAGTTTTTTTCCTCCACTGATTTGTGGAAGGTTGTGGCTTTCTGGTTAACCCTTTAGGAACAGCGTGGGATGTTTGCTCCTTCCTTTAGCTCACACTATGGCCTATTTTCCTACGTTCCCAGCCGGGTTCCATAACCCAGTTTATGGGATGGAGCAGCATAAGGTGCCTCCCTGGCCCTGCGGCTGATTTTTGGGGCTTCCCCTCCCCTTTCCCAGCAGGTTCCCCTCCTGGGGAAGCCCTCGGGGCCTCTCCCCACCCGGAGCAAAACAGGTTTGGCATCATTTCCCTACGCTGGCATCACCACCACGACCCTTTGGGCACGGCGTGTCCCCCGGAGCCCTTTGAGGGGGGGCTCAGAGCACTTGGGAAAATCCCCTTTGGCCGGGCAGGAGGAGGAAGAGGAGGAGGAAGATGACGGTGTAGGAAGGACGGGCGAGGCCATTCCCTGCTGGGTTTGCAAAGGCGAGCGGAGGCGTGCTGTCCCCACCCTGCCCGGCCTGTGGGAGCAGCGCTTTCTCCTCAGACCTGCCGGGCCGGTCCCAAGGCACAGGAGCCCCTCTAAAAACCCTCTGAAAACATCATGGGGTGGTGCCCGAGTGGAGCCGGAGCAATCCGCGCCAGCGCTGTGCTCCCCCGGGGGTTTTCACCGCTGGGGAAAAAGGGTTTTTTGGAAAGAGCCGTGCTGGGAGTGGTTCCTCCGAGGTTTTGCTGGAGTCAGCAGCGTTCTTATCTCTCCAGAGTAGCGCTCTTATCTCCCCAGCATGGCTCTGATCACGCTCTCACCGACAAGGGTGAAGGACTCCGTGCTGAAGCTGTGGTGCCTGAAGGGTTAAAGCAGCACACGCGGACGCTTTGGACACCGGCTTCACTCGGAGCCCTAACTTTGTATTTAACTTTGTATTTCGGCTCTCCGCACGAATCTGAGCTGCAGATCCTTCCCACCAGCCGCTGCCGGCCCCGTCCAGAGGCAGGAAACTCTGCCCACAGCCTCTGCTTGCTTTGGCATGGTTTTTCCAGTGAACTTTGCTGTATTTTTAGCTTGCCGGAAACTCCCCTGGTTATCAGCAAACGGCTCCATGCGCTGCCGGCACCAAAATCCCCACTGCCAAGGCGGGACAGCACCACAGAGAGCAGAAAGATCCCCTCCATCCCTGGCAGAACCCCTTGGAGGCTCTTAACCAGCGTGCCCAGCGCTGTTGGGCTCCCTGGGTGCCACCACCCGGCGCTGGCGTGACCGGGTGGCTTTGGCGTGTCCCTGGCACGCCACCAGTGCTGCCGGGGGCCCTGGCCAGCCCTGTTGATACAGACGCCGGGTTATTTGAGGTGAAAGCAGCCCCTGGCACCGGTGTAGCCAACTTGGTGGCTTCCTGCCGTGCCACGGCGAAGGACGGCTGCTCCCGGCCAGGATGTTCGTTCCTGGCACGGCTCCAAAACCCCCTCTCTCCTCCTCGTGCTGCTTCCTTCACTGCGGGCAAACTGTGTCACGCCAGCCAGGGACACCCTCCCTTGCCCCACTCTCGGCGGGTGATGGAAATCCCGAACGGTCCTGTGAGCAATTTTGAAAGCGAGTGGCAGAGTGGGGATGTGGGTGGCACAGTGGAAAGCGGCCTCTTCCGAGCGGAGCTGCTCCTCACTCACTCAGCCGGGCAGGACCCACGTGGCTTTGTGGTGCTGATCGGTTTCTCGCGTGGCTCGTCTGCGTCTTCATCCCCTGCCCCAGTCAGAAAATGGCACGGGAAAAGGGGAACTAAAGGAAACGGAGGGGAAAAAACAGGGTTGGGGGCGATGGCACGTGGGGATGCTCACGTCTCTTCTCTCTCCCTCCTCACAGACAGGTTCGGTGGGCAACACGGTTGATGGACCCAGCAGAAGCCAAATGGAAGAAGGGCCAATTAATTATGTGGAAGAAAGGCGGCTGAAGGAGGGCAGTGGGTTCAGCCTGGTGAATGGGGGCCGGCCGGAGGCGGGGGGTACCGTGCTGATGGAGCCCAGCGGGTGGTCACCGGGCCAGCCGCCCGCCGCTGGCAAAGCCCACTTGGAAGACGTCCGGAACCTGGTGGCCTTCTCGGCGGTGGCTGAAGCCGTTTCCTCCTACCGGCTCCAGCCGCCGGGGTCGCCGTCACTGCTGTACGAGAAGTTTGACTCAGAGATGAGCCGGGGCGGGCTGGGCACGGCAGACGGGGTGCCACGGGGAGAGGACCTGCACGCCCTCAAGGCCGCCCTGGCTTTGGCCAAGCACGGCGTGAAGCCCCCCAACTGCAACTGCGACGGCCCCGAGTGCCCCGACTACCTGGAATGGCTGGAGCACAAGATCAAGACTGCTCTCGGAGAAGAGCTGGCATCGCCGCGGCCCCGTGCCGCTGCCGTCCCCCTGCCTCCTCCCCCAGAAGGTGCTATCGACCCCCAGCCGGTGCCTGAGGCTGCCGAGCCGTGCCCGCCCGACGGCCTCCCCTTTTCCCAGAGCGCATTGACCATCGCCAAGGAGAAGAACATCAGCCTGCAGACCGCCATAGCCATCGAAGCCCTCACGCAGCTCTCGGCCGCTCTGCCCCAGCCTGCGGGTGACGGGCAGCCCCCGCCGCCGCCCCCTGCCGTCCCCTTCGGCCCCCTCCGCCCGCCGGGGGCTGCGTGGCAGCGAGGGGACGAGCCCCGTTACCCGCCAGAGCCGGGAGCAGCACCTGAGCCATTTTTCGGTGCGGCACCTCCGCGAGGGAACTTTGCATGGGGGCTGGAGGCTGAGGGGGCAGCGGGTGCTGGAGACCCCATGGCAGAGCTGGAGCAGCTGCTGGGTAACACTGACGACTACATCAAGGCGGCTTTCAAGAGACCCGAAGCCACGGCTAGCAAAGCGACAGCCCCCAAAACAGAACCCCCCGAGCGAGCACCCAGCAAAGAAGCGCCGGGCGGCCCCCGCTTGCCGCCGGCGCCGCCGGAGCCCGACCTGCACAAGAAGACGCAGCTGGTCCTGCAGCAGCACCTCCACCACAAGCGCAGCCTCTTCCTCGAGCAAAGCCTGGCGGCGGTGGCGACACCCTCAGACCGGCCGAGTGGCTGGTGGGCTCCTGGGACCCCCGCCGCGCCCCCCAAGCCCTTCGAAAAGCAGCCCAAAGAGAAGAAGAAGAAAACGCCGCCCGAAAAGCCCCCACCAGCCAAACCCCTCCGCAAGCAAGTGCAGATCAAGAAGGCCAAGCAGAAGGACTCACAGCCGCTCTTCCCGCCCCTCTGGCAGATCAGCCTGGAGGGGTTTCGGGCACCCGCCGAACCCCTCGCCGAACCCCTGGCCGAAGAGATGCAAACGGAGCCACCGCCGCCGGCCTTCCCGCACCAGCCTCTTGCACTAGCCCTGCCCGCCGCATGCCCCCCGCCACCAAACCCCCTGGACGGCGTCCCCCCGGCTTCCGACTCTCAGGAAAGGGGTGCCCCCGGGGGGGGCCCCCAAATTCACTCGGCGCCGGCGGGCTCGACTGGCTCGGAGGAAGCGCCGGCTGCCCCCCCGCCAGCCGGCTCGGCTCCCGTCATGGTGGATGACAAGTTGGAAGAGCTCATCCGACAATTTGAAGCCGAATTCGGGGAGAATTTCAGCCTGCCGCCCCCCGAGACGCCTGCCCCGCTTGCCCCTGTGGCTGCCGAGCTGCCGGGGGGGCCAGCACCAGCCCCGCAAGGGTCCCCCACCACGGCCGCCGCCCCGGCTCCCAGCAGCGCTCCCCAAGCCGGACCCAAAAACGTCTCTCCAGGGAAGGGGCCGCTGTCAGAGCCACCCTTCACTGCCCGCTCCCCCAAACAGATCAAAATCGAGTCTTCTGGTGCTATCACCGTGGTGTCTACCACGTGTTTTTACTCTGAGGAAAGCCAAAACCCGGACGTGGACGACATTGACAGAACCCCCACCAAGGACGAGGTGCCGCTGACGCCGACCCTGAGCGGCTTTTTGGAGTCTCCGCTGAAATACCTGGACACGCCAACCAAAAGCCTCCTGGACACCCCTGCCAAGAGGGCACAAGCAGAGTTCCCCACCTGCGACTGTGTTGGTGAGCCAGCAGCTGTGCTGGGGGGCGGTGAGGAGGGTGGCAGAGGTGGCTTTGCAGGGTGGGGTTGAGCTGGGTGGATGATGGAGTGAAGCCATGGCACCAGCAAAGCCATGATTTCTGGGGAGGCACTCACGTGGTGAAACCCCGGTGCTGTGGAGTTCCCTTTTGGTTTCTCTTCTCCTCTCTTGGTTTTACAGTTGGCTGGAAATGCCTCTGTCACCGTAGGGGGTGGCACTGGAGTCGCTGGCTGTGCCAGCGTTGGGGGTTTGGATGAGCAGCAAAACCAAAGAACTGTTGGGTTTTCCTTCTATTTAACCTTAAACAGCTGGATCCCATGAATCCATGATGGTCCCAGTGCCAAAACTCACCTAAACTCCCTCTCACCTGGTCATTCCTGGTATTTTCAGCCAAATTAGGTGATTCAGGTTGCTTTGAGTAACCAAACCTTGACTTAATGCTTGTGTTTATCACTGGAGAAATACTTGCTGCTGGGATGCTGCCTTGTTCACTGGCCAGTCCCACTGGGATACATTGAAAAATCACCAAACTCTTGGATTTCTGGGTTTTTTTGTGGGTTTTTTGGTGTGTATTGGCATTTGTTAACTTTGCAGCAAGTGCTAGAGAATTCCTACCCAGTCCTTTCAGTCCACCTCTACCCAAGCGTGGGGAGCTGGATATTCCCTCCCAATATTTAGGCTGGACCTGGAAGCAGGGGGGTGAGGATTTGGGGGCATCCAGCTGGAAAAATGACCCTTCCACTGCTGGGAGAGGATGCCCTGGGCTAAGCACAAGCTGCACTTTATTGGTGGAGCTTATGATTATTTATTTATTTATTTATTTGCTTGTAAATGGCAGCAGGAATGAGCCCAAACTCCACAGAGAGGAGGGAAAGCTCTTCTGAAGCCGCTCAAACCCAGTCTCGGAGTTTGCCAGGAAAAGATTTGTTTAGGAGCTGGGAGAGGGGGGATTACCCCCCTTCCACTTCTCTGTTTTCTCAAGGAAAAGCTGTAGGAGAAAGAAATGCAGCAGGAGCCAACTTGGGTGCTTTATTGGGCGCGGGAGCTGTTGGAGGCTGTAATAAAATGAGCTTTTTCCAAGCATCCGTATTGATCCCTGTCTGGACAGCTGCAGCCCAGCTGAGCCTGGCTTTCTCCTGGGCCTGGCTCCCGGCCAGCTGGACATGATGGGAATGAAAATCAGGGCAGTGAGAGCAGAGGGATGCAGAGACAGATCAACCCTGGCCGTGGTGCAGGACGCATCTCAGTCATCCCTGTGTGCTGGAGCTGCTTGGGGCATCCATCCCTTCCCATAGCATGCCCAGAAAGCCCCCAGGGGCTTGTTGGGTGCAGGGCTGTGTCCCAGTGTCCTTCTCCTGTAGCCCCAGTGTCCTTCTCCTGAAGCAACAGGATTCTCTTAGTGCAGCCCCAGGATCCTCCTGCAACCCCAGGATCCTCTCCTTGGAGCCCCAGGATCCTCCTGCAGTTCCAGCATCCATCTCCTGTAGCCCTAACCCTTCTCTCATAGCTCTCCCAGATCCTTCTCCCATAGCCCAAACCCTTCTCTCATAGCCCAGATCCTTCTCCCGTAGCCCAAACCCTTCTCCTGCAGCCCTCTCATCCTTCTGCCTCTCCCCCTTGCAGCAGCTCCTTCCTCGCACAGGCTCAGCCAGCTCAGGGCATCCTGTGAGCACCCCCAAATCCTCTGGGAAAGCCTGGAGCAGGCAGGAACAGTTTCCTGCCCCCAAAATCATCCCGTGGTGGTTTGGCAGCATCCAGGTGGGCTGGATGTGAGAGGTTCTCGACAGGAGCCCTGGGAGGGAGCTGATGGGGACAGGATGAGAAGGGGTTTTGGAATCTGGAACCTCCCACCCAGCAGAGCTCGAGCATCCAGAGCAGATTCCCTGGATGGAGCTGTGGTCACTGCCAGGGTGCTTGGAAAGGCTGTGACTGCTCTAGGGGGGGATTTTGGGTCCCAGAAAGGGGTGAATGTCGATGGGTGAGGGTTCTCAGCAGCATTTCAGTGCTGGCAAAATCTTCCAGAGCAAGGAATGAGAAGTTGCTGTTCAAACCCTCGATTTTTGGTGCAGAAGTGCTCGGTTTGAGGGAATTTGGGTGTTTGGAATCTTTTGGGGCAGCCAGCAAAGGCGCAAACCCCAAAATCTCTGTGCCCCGCTCGTGTCCCTGCAGAGCAAATCGTGGAGAAGGATGAGGGGCCCTATTACACCCACCTGGGCTCGGGGCCCACCGTGGCCTCCATCCGGGAGCTCATGGAGGAGCGGTAAGAGCCCCTCACCACAGGGCCTGGCACAGGGGGCTGGGGTCCTGGCAGGGAGAGTTGGGACTTGAGAAAGGGCTGGGGTCCTGGCAGGTGGCTGGGGACTTCAGAGAGGGGCTGGGGTCCTGGTAGGGTGAGTGGGGACTTGAGACAGCGAGTGGGGTCCTGTCAGGTGAGTGCCTTCCTGTCAAGAGAGGGGGGCTTGAGAGCATGAGTGGGGTCCTGTCAGGTAAGTGGGGTCCTGTCGAGAGAGGGGGGCTTGAGAGGGTGAGTGGGGTCCTGTCAAGGGAACAGAGACTTGAGAGAGTGGGTGGGGTCGTGTCAGGGTCAGTGGGGACTTGAGACAGCAAGTAGGGTCCTGTCAGGGTAAGTGGGGTCCTGTCGAGAGAGGGGGGCTTGAGAGAGTGAGTGGGGTCCTGTCAGAGGACTGGAGACTTGAGCGAGCGAGTGGGGTCCTGTCAGGGAAGTGGGGGTTTGTGAGGATGAGTGGGGTTTCCTGAGGGTGGGTGGGGGCTCCCAAGGGTGACTGGGGGCTCCTGCGGGGCCCACAAAGGCGAGTGGGGCTCTCACATCTGTGGGGGCTGTGAGGCTGACAGCCGTGCCCCGGCAGGTACGGCGAGAAGGGCAAGGCCATCCGCATCGAGAAGGTCATCTACACGGGCAAGGAGGGCAAGAGCTCCCGGGGCTGCCCCATCGCCAAGTGGGTGAGTGCCTCTCGTCCCCGAGCTTGTCCCCTCCGTGCTGGGCACCTGGAGCTCCCGGTGGGCAGGGGAGGGATGCTCGATTTTGAGGAGGAATTGAGGGAAACTCACTCACGTCCACCCCCAAGGAAGCTCCTTGGGGCTCCCCACCCTCGGCACCTGTGGAATGGCGTCTGCAGTGCCAGCAGCTCCCCCCAGCCTTCCAAAGCCCATGGGGTGAATGCAGCCGTGGGAACATGCCCAGCTCTGCCTCCCCGCACCCCACAGGACACTGGGGAAGGCATCTGGAGCATCCAGATCCCACTTGTGGGGTCCTCCCCACCTTGGGAGATCTGACTTGGCCCCTCTGCTTCCCAGGTGATCCGCAGACACAACCAAGAGGAGAAACTGCTGTGCCTGGTGCGGCACCGGGCTGGCCACCACTGCCAGAACGCCGTCATCATCATCCTCATCCTGGCCTGGGAGGGCATCCCCCGCACGCTGGGGGACACGCTCTACCAGGAGCTCACTGACACCCTCACCAAGTACGGCAACCCCACCAGCCGCCGCTGTGGCCTCAATGACGAGTGAGTGCCACTGCCAGCGCAGCCCGCCTGGGGAGACGGGGTGGGAACAGGGTGCAGGAACGGGATACGGGAATGGAGTGTAGGAATGGGGTGTGGGGACGGGATATGGGATGTGGGAATGGGGTGTGGGAACAGGATACAGAATGCGGGAATGGGATGTGGGAATGGGATGGCGGGATGGGATATGGGAACGGGGTATGGTAACGTGATGGGAATGCGATGGGGGAATGCGATGGGGGAATGAGATGGGGGAACGGGGTATGGTAACGTGATAGGAACAGGATGGAGGAATGGGATGCGGGAATAGGATGGGGGAATGGGATGAGGGAACGGAATGGGGGAACAGGATGGGGGAACAGGATGGGGGAACAGGATGGAGGAATGGGATGCGGGAATGGGATGAGGGAATGGGATNAATCGTGGAGAAGGATGAGGGGCCCTATTACACCCACCTGGGCTCGGGGCCCACCGTGGCCTCCATCCGGGAGCTCATGGAGGAGCGGTAAGAGCCCCTCACCACAGGGCCTGGCACAGGGGGCTGGGGTCCTGGCAGGGAGAGTTGGGACTTGAGAAAGGGCTGGGGTCCTGGCAGGTGGCTGGGGACTTCAGAGAGGGGCTGGGGTCCTGGTAGGGTGAGTGGGGACTTGAGACAGCGAGTGGGGTCCTGTCAGGTGAGTGCCTTCCTGTCAAGAGAGGGGGGCTTGAGAGCATGAGTGGGGTCCTGTCAGGTAAGTGGGGTCCTGTCGAGAGAGGGGGGCTTGAGAGGGTGAGTGGGGTCCTGTCAAGGGAACAGAGACTTGAGAGAGTGGGTGGGGTCGTGTCAGGGTCAGTGGGGACTTGAGACAGCAAGTAGGGTCCTGTCAGGGTAAGTGGGGTCCTGTCGAGAGAGGGGGGCTTGAGAGAGTGAGTGGGGTCCTGTCAGAGGACTGGAGACTTGAGCGAGCGAGTGGGGTCCTGTCAGGGAAGTGGGGGTTTGTGAGGATGAGTGGGGTTTCCTGAGGGTGGGTGGGGGCTCCCAAGGGTGACTGGGGGCTCCTGCGGGGCCCACAAAGGCGAGTGGGGCTCTCACATCTGTGGGGGCTGTGAGGCTGACAGCCGTGCCCCGGCAGGTACGGCGAGAAGGGCAAGGCCATCCGCATCGAGAAGGTCATNCCCTCACCAAGTACGGCAACCCCACCAGCCGCCGCTGTGGCCTCAATGACGAGTGAGTGCCACTGCCAGCGCAGCCCGCCTGGGGAGACGGGGTGGGAACAGGGTGCAGGAACGGGATACGGGAATGGAGTGTAGGAATGGGGTGTGGGGACGGGATATGGGATGTGGGAATGGGGTGTGGGAACAGGATACAGAATGCGGGAATGGGATGTGGGAATGGGATGGGGGGATGGGATATGGGAACGGGGTATGGTAACGTGATGGGAATGCGATGGGGGAATGCGATGGGGGAATGAGATGGGGGAACGGGGTATGGTAACGTGATAGGAACAGGATGGAGGAATGGGATGCGGGAATAGGATGGGGGAATGGGATGAGGGAACGGAATGGGGGAACAGGATGGGGGAACAGGATGGGGGAACAGGATGGAGGAATGGGATGCGGGAATGGGATGAGGGAATGGGATGTGGGATGCGAGAGTGGGATACGGGGCTCCCTCCCATTCCCAGAGCTGCTGTCACCGCGCGGCACCGGCGGCTGACGCTCCCACGCTATGTCCCCCCTGCAGCCGGACCTGCGCGTGCCAAGGCAAGGACCCCAACACCTGCGGCGCTTCCTTCTCCTTCGGCTGCTCCTGGAGCATGTACTTCAACGGCTGCAAATACGCCCGCAGCAAAACTCCCCGCAAGTTCAGGCTGGTGGGAGACAATCCCAAAGAGGTGGGTGGTGGCCAGGTGCTGGTTTGCAGCTCCTTTCCTTCAGGACTCTGAAAATAGGATTCCTTGAGGGGTTTTTTATGGACTAGAGAGATGAGGAAGAGAAAGGTGGCACGAATGGGGCCTCTGTAGAAATCCCAGTGGGCTCTTTGGTCGAGGGAGTGAAAGCACAACAGACAGTGAGGCTGGAGGCTGAACGGCCAAATCCTCACGAGGAATTTAAGCCATATGCTTTGTGCCGTGAGGGATATGGTGGGAAGGGTTGGCTGCCGTGTGGTGTCTGTGGGCTCTGTCCTTAATTCCATCCCTGCTGCCGAAACCCCTGGGTCACATCCTCCTCTTTTCCCTGCCCCACAGGAAGAACTGCTCCGGAGAAGCTTTCAGGACTTGGCCACCGAGGTTGCTCCGCTTTACAAGAGGCTGGCGCCGCAAGCCTACCAAAACCAGGTCCTGGCCATCCCATCCCTTGGCAGCGGTGGCCACACAGCTGGAATGGATTTGGGATGGTGCTATTGGGGGATTTTGGGGTAACCAGCTCCTCTTTGTACAGGTCACCAATGAGGATGTAGCGATCGACTGCCGGCTGGGCTTGAAGGAGGGGAGGCCGTTCTCGGGGGTGACGGCGTGCATGGATTTCTGTGCTCACGCTCACAAGGACCAGCATAACCTCTACAATGGCTGCACCGTGGTAAGCAGGCACCTGGCGGGGCTTTTCGAGGTGCTTCCCCCTAATTTGGGATGCTCCTTGTTGAGGGGCTCCATCCCCAGTTGTCGCACCCTCGTGACTCCAGGTCTTTGGTGTGGGCAACACCTCACATGAGCTGCTCGGGTCTAGCAGGGACCAGCATCTGCTTTTGTCCAACTCAAACCCCATGGGAGATTTCCAAATACTACCTGGCGACTAGAGCGGGCAGGGGGGATGCCAGGCTGGTGTGGCTTCACATCAGTGTGGGGAAGAAGTGGGAGGTTTGGCTTGTCCAGCGTGGGCCACATCCATCAGATCCCACTGACAGCACCTGCTCTGGCCAGGTCTGCACGCTGACGAAGGAAGACAATCGTGTGGTGGGGAAAATTCCCGAAGATGAGCAGCTGCACGTCCTCCCCCTCTACAAGATGTCCAGCACGGATGAGTTTGGTAGCGAGGAGAACCAAAACGCCAAGGTGAGCAGCGGGGCCATCCAGGTGCTCACGTCCTTCCCCCGTGAGGTCCGCAAGCTGCCCGAGCCCGCCAAGTCCTGCCGGCAGCGGCAGCTGGAGGCCAGGAGAGCTGCTGCTGAGAGGAAGAAGCTGCAGAAGGAGAAGCTGATGACACCAGAGAAGATCAAACAGGAAGCGCTTGAGCTCCCCACGCTCCAGCCAAATGCAGGTAACGGGGGCAGAGGTGAGGTCCTGCTGCTCCGAGCCACCTGGAAAGCGCGTGAGGGGATGGGGATGCGGTTGGGGACTTTTTTGGGCTGTTGTGTTGTGGTGCTGGATGGCATCTCTGTGCCACCTGGGTTTTCACAAAACTGTGAGTCGATGCCGGTGTGCCAGGTGATGCCAAGGTGACACCAACCTTTGCGGTTGGCTGGCAAACCCATCACTGTGGGATTTCTGAGTCTAGCCGACTGTTCTGGGGTCCTGGCTCCCCTCTGGTGGCTTCCTTGGCCTGCAGGTCACGGGGGCTGTGTGTGCTGTCCCACAGGTATGGCGTTGAAAGGCGGGATACCCCCGCAGCCGCTGAAACCTTCCATCAAGGTGGAACCCCAGAGCCATTACAACACCTTCAAGTACAACGGCAACGCCGTGGTGGAGAGCTACTCAGTGCTGGGCAGCTGCCGGCCCTCCGACCCGTACAGCATGAACAGTGTTTACTCTTACCATTCCTACTATGCACAGCCCAATCTGCCTTCTGTTAACGGGTTTCACTCCAAGTTCGCGCTTCCCTCCTTCGGGTATTATGGCTTTTCCAGCAACCATGTGTTCCCCTCACAGTTTCTCAATTACGGGGCGCCCGACAGGAGCGGGAGCAGCTGGGTCAGCAACGGCTACGAGAAGAAGCCTGATGTCTCAGCGCTGCAGGAGAACCTCAGCCACACCTATGGGAACACCAATTTCCCTGAGCCCGTCCCGCACAGTGTGCGGAGCAAAAACCATCACCAGCGCACCTACGAGCGAGCCAACCGCTACGCCAGCCAGCAGAAAGCAGCAGCGGCGACGGCCGGGGCGCACAGGACTAGCTCGAGCTCGGAGGAGGCACCGGCGTTTGCACAGAACTGTTTCGGCAGCCGGCCCATCAAGCAGGAGCCTCTGGACCCCCCGCCTGCCATCGAGCCCCTTCCCGGCGCTGCGGCCATGCCCAGCGCTGGCTTAACTCCGCATGGCACGGCACCGGAGCAGCGGTGGAGCCCCTTCAAGGCGCCCCGGGGCGCGGCTTCCCCCGAGAGGACTAGCACGGCTGAGGGCTCGTGGAGCGCGCTGGCGCCGGGCTCGGGTGGGCAGGAGAAGCTGAGCGCCTTCGACGCTGCCGTGCGCTTGCCGCCGCCGGAGAAGCAGTGGTCCAACGTCCTGGCAGGAGAGCCGGCAGCATCGGCGGCACATGACTCAGGCTTGCTGCCAAAACCGTGGAGCCCCTGCAAGCTGGGGGAGACGGCGCTAGCCGGCACAGGCACCCCGAGCCTGCTGGGATCGCTAGGGTTCAGCTCGGCTCTGCCGGGGCTCCCCAGCTTCTCTGAAGAGCCATGGGGCTCTGTGAAGGTGGAGGAACGGAGGACACCGGCACCCAGCCCGGGGCTGCCGGAGAAGCCGTGGGAGGCAGCGGTGGGTGAGAAAGGGGTGGCAGGGCCCCACCGGGAGAAGCTGTGGGACCCCTTCGGCCTGGAGGAGGATCTGCCGGAGAAGACGGTGAAGGAGGAAGAGGAAGAGGAGGAGGAAGAGGAGGAGGAAGAAGAAGAGGAGTGGTCAGACAGCGAGCACAACTTCCTGGATGAGAACATCGGCGGCGTGGCCGTGGCACCCGCCCATGGCTCCATCCTCATCGAGTGCGCCCGCCGCGAGCTGCATGCTACCACTCCGCTGAAGAAACCCAACCGCTGCCACCCCACCCGCATCTCCCTTGTCTTCTACCAACACAAGAACTTGAACCAGCCCAACCACGGCCTGGCGCTGTGGGAGGCCAAGGTGAAGCAGCTGGCGGAGCGGGCTCGGGCCCGGCAGGAGGAGGCAGCGCGCCTGGGGCTGCCGCCGGATGCCAAAGCCTTTGCCAAGAAACGCAAGTGGGGCGGCGCGTTGGCCACCGAGGCGCCCAGCAAGGAGAGGAGGGACTCGGTCCCCACGCGGCAGGCGGTGGCCATCCCCACCAACTCGGCCATCACTGTGTCCTCCTATGCCTACACCAAGGTGACGGGCCCCTACAGCCGCTGGATCTGAGACGGAGACGACCGCCATGGCCCCATCTTACCTCAACCCTCAGCAGCGCCGGAGCCTGGCGTTGCTTCGTGGTGCTTTCTCCTCGGGTGTGGGGGAGAAGAAAACAAAAATAAATAGACAAAACCGAAGCGAAATATAACCACACACAAAAAAAAAAAATCCAACCCATAGGAAACGAACCCAAGGCGCGCGCTCGGGAGCAGCAGAGCCGGTGCGGGCTCACGCCGTCAGAGAGCTGCGCCTGGCGAGGAGTTGGCAAACCAAGCAAAACTTGGTTAAAAAACCCAAGAGGAATGATGCTGTTCGATGATTTTAGGTAATCCCATATTTATATCTCCATGTTTTTTAATCTAGCCTCGGATGAATTTCCTAGCGTCTTTTCGCAGGGAGAGGTTTTTAATTCCACTTAAAATGGCCTATTTGTTGGATTTGATTTTATTTTATTTTTTACTCCCATGACAACGACGAAGCCGATCTTCGAAAGAGAAGCCAACCTTGAAAAACCACCTTAATTATGAATCCAAACCAACCTGAACACCAAACCAGCTTAAAGGCAAGAGGTGAATCCCTCCAGCTCCGCTGCCTGCGGGCCGGTGGGACCACGTGCTTTACTGTCAGCCGGACATGCTGAACATCCAATTATTTTTATTCCAAGGACCTAAAAATACCAATTTTGCAGCTCGAGGAGTCCTTTCTCACAGCTACGGGAGCCCGCAGGTAAGCGGGCTGTCCCAGGACGGTGCGTCCCCGCTCGGCTCTTCGCCTCCGGCAGGATCGGCTCTGCCACCGCGGAGCAAGCCGGCGTCTCTCCTGGCGCCGGAGACCTCAGGACACGTCCGGGCTGGGGAACGCTGCTGCCGGGGGGCCGCGCTCAGGCTCGGACTTGGGGCTCCTTTGCCCACGGCTCCAGGGCGAGCAGCAGCAGCGGCGTCTCCGTAGGAGCCGACGGGACAAAAAGAGAAGAAAAAAAGGAAAAAAAAAAATACAAAAAACAGGAAAAAAAACCACACAAACCAACCCCAAACTGTGAATAGCGAGTGTTGCTCTCTGTACATCACTGTTGCTAAAGTCTGGTGCTTTCCGTCTCCGGGGGACTTTCTCCGTGCAATCGGCTGTGGGAAGAGCGAATCCCAAGACTTGGCTGGCCAGAACCCCCCTGGGACCGCCTTCCTCGCCGGTGCTGGCGAGCCGCGGCCAGCGCTGCCGGGGCTCGGTGCTCTTTCTCTCCCCGGGTGCCATCCCTCCTTCCTACGGATCACCGTTCTTCCCACAAAAAAAAAACAAACAACAAAAATACAAAACAAAAACTCGACCCAACCGATAACCCAGCAACGACGACAAACCGCGTGGTGCTTTTGGAATGCTCTCAGTCCAGACTTCCCACCCGGCACTGGAGCCGCGCCGGGACGGACGGAGAGCGCGGCATGGCTGGGACCGCGGTGTGGCCGGAGCCGGGGGCCGGCGTCCCCCCGGGCGGGGTCGTTGCTTTTGCACTTTGAGGTGCCTTTTGGAGAGCCAGCGAGGCAGCACCGACGCCGTCACCGTGCGGGATCACCTCGTGTTTACCATCACCCTCCTTCCCTCGCGCACGGGCACGGATCAGCAGGATCTCGGTAAAACAGCCTGAACATTTATGTGGTCTGATTTTAAACCTGTAAATAGGGAGAGAAATTTTTTTAAAAGCACTTTCACCTAGATTTAAAAAAAGAAAAAAAAAAAGAAAGCGAAACTTAAAAAAGCAAACAACTCCCCTCTTTCCTCTCCCCCTCACTCCCCCCAACTTGAAGCAGTATGTTTTAAACAAGATTATCGTGGGAGAACTGTAAATACTGGCAGAATATTTAACATGCTTTGTCCGTCCTTCATCATTAATGAATTTTTTTTTTTTGTTTTTTTTTTTTTTAACCGTAATCTGTAAAGTCGCTTATATTTGACAAGGAAACTCGATGAGCTATTCCCGCTTTTCTTATGAATACCCAATAATAGCATATCAGGATTGTAAGAGTCGAGGTGTCAGGGTGCCGGCGGGGACCCGCCGTGTCACCGCGGTCGGGAACGCGCGGAGGGGACGATGTGGGGCCGGGTTCGGGTGCCGGCCCCGCTGGCGTCGCCTAGGGCTCTCTGGCTGGTGTGACGGGGGTGCCTTGGAGGAGAAGGAGCGTTCGGAGAAGGCGATGGTGGTCCGTGTAACCTGTCTAAGTCCTGCTTCCTCAGAGGTTTTTTTTGGTGCAGGGAGGGGTCGGTCCGGCGCGGCCTCGGCTCCGGTTTGGCCCGGGGAGAGCAGGGAGCCACCGGCGCCGCGGGTCGGGGAGCGAGAACTGCTGCAGTCTCACGTTTTTACACTACATAAACGTCTAACCTACCTCAACTCTCAGTCATTACGAATTCGCACGCTTCAGACTTCTACACAAACTCGAAATCTATGCACAGCTCTTTACCCCTTGCTGCTGAGAGGCTGTTTCCAAGCAAAATCTTTTTCCCTTTACCCGTCTCGGCGGCCGCGCTCATCCCGCCTGTGCCGAAGCCGCGGGGGTCACGAGCTCGGGGGGGAGGGATGTTTTTAACGAGTGAGATGTGGGGACCTGTTCTGCAGCAGGTCGTGGCCACAATGGTGCTAGAACATTGGAAAGGCCAGGTAGAAACCCCAGGGAGGGCTCGGCATGGGGAGCCCCCACCGGCTCCTTCGTCCTGCTTTGTTTTTTCTGGCCGCGATGCTTCGCCTCGGGCAGGAAACGGGGGATGCAATTTGGGTCCCCCTCCATCTCGATGCTCTCGGGATGAGGCATGGGAAGGAGAAGGAAACCAGAATCCCTGACGTGCCTCAATTGCTGATTTTTCCTTTTAATACTGGAGTACGCTTCGTGGGCTCTATAAGGCATATTTTTATTAAATGAAATCTTGTAATACAAACGGTGCTATGGTGTTTTAACAAACTGTATCACGCTTCTGCCTGATTCCATCTCGCTGAGGTGCTACTAATGTATATATCAAATTAAGGAACCAAGATTAAAAAAAAAAAAATATTAAGCAATGTCGTAGAGAAGGAAGTTTACTTTTCCGGAGCGACAGCTCGAGGCGTGCCAGGAGCCGGTTGGGTTTATGCAAACTGAAAGAGGTGCCGCGTCCGAGGTGTGCCGGGGTCGTGGTGGAGCCGTTCCCTGCCGAGCCGGGTGCAGGTGTGCTCCCGGAGTGAGGTGCTCAGAGGTGACATCTGGGCACAGGGCTCGGCCAGGTGTCCACAGCGCTGGGACAGGGTGCTCAGCCAGGTGTGTGGTCACGGTGCTTCTTCAGGTGTGTGATCATGGTGCTTGGACAGGTGTGTGGTCACAGTGCTCTGCCACAGTGCTTGGCCAGGTGCTGTGGTCACGGTGCTCGGACAGGGTGTTCAGCCAGGTGTGTGGTCATGGTGTTGGCCATAGTGCTTGACAGGGTGCTCAGTCAGGTGTGTGGTCTTGGTGTTCAGCCACAGCACTCGGACAGGTGTGTGGTCATGGTGCCTGGCCATAATGCTTGAACAGGTGTGTGGCCATGCTGCTCAGACAGGCTGCTCGGCCAGGTGTGTGGTCATGGTGATTGGCCATGGTGCTTGGACAGGTGTGTGGTCATGGTGCTCGGCCACGGTGCTCGGTCACACATGGTAGATGTGGCGCTCAGACTCAGTGCTCAGGCTCAGTGTTCAGCCCCACATCACGGACGTGGTGCTTGGCCACAGGTCATGGACATAGCGTGGTCTTGGACGTGGTGCTCAGGAACGGTGCTTGGCCACACCTTGTGGACACGGTGCTCGGCCGCAACGCTCGGCCGTGGTGCTCAGACATGGTGCTCGGACACAGTGCTTGGCCACACATGATGGACGTGGTGCTTGGACGTGGTGCTTGGACACAGTGCTTGGCCACACATAATGGACATGGTGCTCGGACATGGTGTTCGGACATGGTGCTCAGTCCTAGTGGTTGGCCACATATGATGGACGTGGTGCTTGGACATGGTGCACGGACATGGTGCTTAGACGTGGTGCTTGACTACAGTGCTCAGACATGGTGCTCGGACACAGTGCTTGGCCACACATGATGGACGTGGTGCTTGGACGTGGTGCTTGGACACGCATCGTGGACATGGTGCTGGGGCACGGTGCTCGGACATGGTGCGTGGACATGGTGCTCTGTTTGGTGCTTGGACTTGGTGCATGGACGTGGTGCTTGGGCACGGTGCTCTGCTGTGGTGCTCGGACATGGTGTGTGGACGTGGTGCTTGACCACAGGGCTTGGACATGGTGCTTGGACATGGTGCATGGACATGGTGCTCGGGCACGGTGCTCAGCCATGCACTGTGGACGTGGTGCTCAGCTGTGGTGTGAACATGATGTATGGACAGTGCTTGGCCACAGTGCTCGGACATGTTGCATGGACATGGTGTGTGGACATGGTGCATGGATGTGGTGCTCGGGCACGGTGCTCAGCCATGCCACCGTGGACACGGTGCTCAGACGTGGTGCTCAGACATGATGTGTGGACACGGTGCCCAGACCTGGTGCATGGACCTGGTGCTTGGACGTGGTGAGTGGACATTGGTGCTCAGCCATGCATTGTGGACGTGGTGCTGGGACGTGGTGGGTGGACACGGTGCTCAGACATGGCACGTGGACACAGGTGCTCTGCTTGGTGCTTGGACCTGGTGCACGGACTCGGTGCTTGGCCGTGGTTCCTGGACCCGTGCTGTGCTGTGGTGCTTGGACACGGTCCATGGCCGTGCTGCTCAGCCACGATGGCATTTGACCATGTGTTGTGGATGTAGTGCTTGAGCACGGTGCTTGATGGTGGTGCTCAGGCACGGTGCGGGGACACCGCGCTAGCCACAAGTCCTGGACACAGTGCTTGGCCACCATGTGTGAGCGTGGTGCTGAGCTAGGCTGTGTGGACGCAGTGCTTGGCCATGGGGCTTGGACACGGCGTGTGGCCACGGTGGTTGGGCATGGAGCATGGACACAGCGGTTGGGCACAGGGCATGGACGTGGTGGTTGGGCATGGAGCACGGACATGGTGGTTGGGCACAGAGCATGGACACGATGGTTGCCCAGAGCATGGACATGGTGGTTGGGCATGGAGCTTGGACACGGTGGTTGCCCAGAGCATGGACACAGTGGTTGCCCACCCTGCACGGGCACAGAGCATGGACACGGTGGTCGCCCACCCTGCACAGGCACGGCGCACAGCTTGGTGCTGCTCGGGCACCCCTGTGGCACCCACAGACCCCCACTGCCCAGCCAGGCCCAGTCCTGGCACTGTTCTCTTCAGCACCAACCTGCAGCACCAACCGCGTGCTCCCAGTGCTCTGCACCGTGCCAACCCTGTGTCCATCTCCGTGTCCATCTCATGTCCAGCACCACGTCCATCTTCATGTCCATCCCTTGTCCATCCCTGTATCTAGCACTGTCCAGCACCGTATCCATCCCCGTGTCCATCCCCATGTCCAGCACTGTCCAGGCTCAGCCCCGTGTCCATCCCCATGTCCAGCACTGTCCATCCCTGTGTCCAGCACTGTCCATCCCGTGTCTATCCCCATGTCCAACACTGTCCATCCCGTGTCCATCCCGTGCCCATCCCTGTCCACCCAGTCCAGGCTCACCCCGCGCTCCCGCAACTCCTCGCTCCCCTGCCCTCCTCCCACACCCGCTCCTCCCGCCTCTTTCCTTTCCCTTTCCCCCTTCATTTGGTTTTTTTTTTTTTTTTTTACTTTTTTGGGGTTTTTCGGTGCTATCCCCCACGTCCCCAGGCAGATACCTCAGCCCCCCCGGCCGCGGCCGGGCTGCAGCTGTTCCGAAATCAGGGATCCTTCGCAGCGGTGGCTCCTCATCCTCATCCTCCTCATCCTCATCCTCCCGTCCCGCCCGGCTTCTCCTCATTTCCCCGCATCCTTCAGGGATTTACGAACCCGCCGGAATTCCCTGCAGCCCCACTTGGATTCCGGCAGCGAGGAGGGTTTTTGTTTTTTGTTTTTTTTTTTTTTTTTTAGGGCTGGTGGGATTTTTTTTAAATTTAATTTTATTATTTTTATTTTAATGCACCGCGGCGCGAAGGCAGACGAGGTGGAAATCCCAAATTCCCAACCCGAGCTGATCTGGGAATGTGGTCGGAGGCGGGGCGGGATTTTTAAGGTTATTTTTGTTTTGGGATTATTTTTTGGGGGGGATTTTTTTCGGGGGTGGAATTTTTTTGGTTTTTTTTGTTTGGTTGGTTGGTTTTTTGTGGGTTTTTTTTGTTTTTTTTTTTTTTTGTTTGTTTGTTTGTTTTTGTTTTTTTTTGTTTTGTTTTGGTTTGGTTTGGTTTTGTTTTTTTTAATTTTTAGGCGGGATTTTTTTGGGGGGATTATTTTTGGGAGTATTTTTTTGGGGATTTTTTTGTTGGGATTTTTTTTTTTTCGGGATTGTTTTTTGGGCTAACTGAGGTGGGACGGCGGCAGGAGGAGGGGGAGGCACCGGAAATCCCCACGTGAAGATTCTCGCTGGGCTCGGGACTGTGGTTACTTGAAATGAAGTTTTTGGTGCCGGCGCGGAGCGAGGACCGGTAGATTTTCTTTCCCATGTCTCAAGGCAATAGGATTAATGTGTATTAAACTGTAGATACTCCTAGGACAGTAAATTGATGCTGATAATTTTATTTTGTATAATTTTCCCTCTCTCTTCGTGTTGTTTTCCCCCCTTTAACCTCCTTTTCTTTCCCCCAGCGTTTCGGTAAATTTATTTTTTATTTAGGATGCCTAAAAATTGCAAGTTTGGATCCTCCCCCTCCCCTCTGGTTTTGGTTTTTATTTTATTTTATTTTAATTTTTTTGGTCTGTTGTCGTTATTATTTTTTTTTAATTTGTATTTGATTCTGGGCTGTGTTATTCCTGATACCTTTAAAATATTGTGGGTGTTTTAATAAATTTTATATTTATTTTTTGCACTCAAC
>VWZV01002297.1:83153-241824 GCA_013397155.1 Irena cyanogastra | reverse complement strand
GTTTCCTCTTTCACTCATACTTTGTTTCCACTGTGCCAGGAATGATTTCCATGTGAATGAATCCCCTACACTTATCTGAATAGACTACTCTGTTCACCCAATTCCATCTCCAAGGCTCAGACTGTCACAGACATTACACATGCTGTTCAGCCTGAACCTACAGGAGTGGTTTCACCAGAATAGCTCAGAGCAGACAGAGCTATTAGGAATATGCACTATCACGTAATATGCTGAATAGCTATCAGTACTCTAATTCATTTATTTTAGTCCCTGATGTGCTTTATGTTTCCTTGTTCAAATTGTTTTAAGTCCAATATATTTTTAGTGAAATTTTGAGAAATTGTTTTGAAGAATGTAAAGATATTGGATTCTTTGAAAAGAAACCATTAGCATAAATATTGTTGGCAGTCTAGGCACTGAAGGGATACTTCTAATATGGATTTTTATGTCAATCCAACATTTAGAAAATCTGTTGCAGACTACAGAGAAACAAATACAAAACATTACTCAACTTGCATATGCTGTTCTGGGCAATGTTTGTGTAAAGATAAATAGTCTACAAAGTACCAATCAGGAGTTAAATACATACTGACTCAGCAACCACACAGCAGATTTTCATGCCAGACATCTCACAAAAACGCCACAGACATCAAGCTACTTTATGTCGGACTTCAAATGAGGTATTTTTAGTTGGTGAGATGTCAATACTTATCATCAGTAACTTACAAGAAACAACTAAGACACTGGTTCATCATTCTTTATGCACTGCTTATGGAAGGCATAGACTAACCACCCTTCATTTATTTTCCTTACATACAGGAGTGTAGCTTTCACTATTTCATAACATCAACATATTTTTTAATTATTAAGCCAAAGTTCTAAAACAGAAGCAGCAGTTTTTCACACAATCTTATTTAATGGGGAACAAAATGTCACTCATGTCCTGGGCAGGAAAAGGATAATACAGTTTAAAAGATGGTCTATGCAGATAAAACAACAAATAAAAAACTATTTAAAACAAAGACAGACACAACCAAGATCTCTGAAAATTCTTACAGGATGAATTACTAACAGCTGTGGTGACATGCTGGGGTAGTAAATATCCCTATATACTTATGTTCTTACAACATTTCTATAAGCAGAAGTTTGTCCTAGGCAGAGACTTTTGGTCCAATTCATGCAAAAGTTCTTGAATTGCACACACAATGCAGGTGTGGCACAAAGCTGTTCTACTAGTACAAATTAGTTTGAACAATTTTGAAAGTGTCACTTTGCTCTTGCAGATTTTAACAATACTTGACCCAGTGTATGGGCAGTTTCCTCTCTATCTCTATAGCCACATTAGTCATTGTACATTCTCCTGCCATTGGTCTAAAGTTAAAATGAATGTACTGTGTATGTTTTTTGATTCCCAGAAATGGCAAATGCTTGTGCTTAATGCAAGTGATATGACAGCAATCAGGTGATCAAGTATTAATGAACCTAGCATGTCAGCAGAAAAGACTAGTACAAATCTCCAAATGCATTCAGTACAAGCAACTTAGCAGATCTTTTGAAGGCTAGAGCTAATTTTAGCAGTATGTATGTGATCAGAATCAAAATAATAAATAGAATTAAGATAATCAAACACTTAAACAGAAAGTGTTGGTCACTACTGTCTAGCAAATCTTTCCTCTTTCTGTGTGTCTGTGTGGTCTTTTGTAGCTAGATGGGAGTTCATCCTACCTGCACATGCAGTGTGTTAGTTCAGTGCTGAAATTGAGCCAGTATTCACTGTTGAAAAGACTCCACAGCTGCTTCTCAGCTTGAACAGCCAGAGCCTATAATGCACCCAACAGTAACAGACTGTAAATACATATGCCACATAATCAGAAATCTGATTAAAGCTAGTAGGCTAAGGTGTCTGTGGGGAGAAGGGATGAAGAACAAAGGAGTTTACATCTGTGATTCTATGCTAAAATTTTACTGTGGACTGATCCAGCTTCAGCATTCTAGTCCTGCTCCTTTCAATTCCTCAGCCATATCAACCCAGAAGTTCCTCAACTCCATTGCATCAAGTCTACCACTTGTGTGGTCAGATGCTAAGCTGGATACATGAAATGGTCCTATTTTACTGAAAACACAAAATTGTGCCCCTGCACAGTGTGTGTTTTTTTAAAAAATGTGCAGATCCAGGACCACAGCCTGTCTCAAGTTGTATAACTACTAGTTACGGCAATGGGTTTCTGAAGTAATTCATCATTTAATACATTCCTCTTCAGAATAGGGAGGAAATAGTAGGACTGCCATGTTTTTTTTTTAATAAGGCTGCTCAGAGACACAGAACTTCTGAAAAAGTTCCACAACTTTTTTTTTTTTTTAAATATTCTTTTTATTTGCCTTCTGGTGTTTGAAACTTTTTGGTTAACTTAGGTATTTCTTTCAAGAAATTCTACAAATAACACAGGCTTTTTTTTAGAAGGCTGAGATATTCACATGACTAATTAACTCTAGGATTTGAGTGCTGTCTAATCTACCAAAATTGATTTGTGATAAGAATCAAACTGGCAGCAGAAATAACAACAAAATACATCACAGGTGTGTTTGCTAAATCATGACCAAGAGACAAATGTGCTCTCAAGTTGTGCTTCATTCTGCACCCACATGGCAGTTTTTGCAGTGTAACAAAATAAAAGACTATGGTGGCACTTCTCACATACCCCAGTGCTAACTCAATCTTCTTGGCTTAAGACACTGATAAATGTGGTTTGAGCAAGCTGATTTTGCATTGAAATGGATTAGAACAAAAAGTTTAGTTTATCTCAGCTTGGTTTCTCCTTTTCTGCAAGAGTTTAGTAGTCCCGAGCCTTTTTACTCTGCAAGGTGCCTTTGCTCCTGTGTATATATATTCTTACTGCTGGCTGCTCTACACTCCTGAACTGTGTAGTTAACAACAGGATTTGTTTTCTCCTTCCTACTCTTTGCCTCTCACTCCTCCTCACTAGTCTGGTACTCCAATCCACAAAATCATGCCTGGTACATTTTCCTGTCTATTTATGCACTCATTTTTGTTGACTTTTATTTTACAACAAAGTGATAAGAACTGTTTAGGGGTTAGAAGCAGAACACAACATGCTAGTTGCTACCTCCGGATTCAAAAAGCTGCATGATAAGCAATTAAAAAAAATTAACTTTGAAATTAAAAATAATTTAGTTGTAAATTCTACACCCTCAGAAAGTAAAATAATTTACTGATTTGTTTCTTTTTAATCAACCCATAATTAAAAAGAAAAAGAGTGTATTTCCTGAAGATGGTCAATAATCATAGAATCATTTGGTTGGAAAAGACCTTTAAGATAGTCAAGATCAAATAAACAGGTTTATTAAAATAAACTATTGTGTTCAATGAGAATGATTCTGTATGGCACTGGGCACAAAGCTGGAAAAAATGCACTTTTAATAAAAATTTTAATTTCAGATTGATGTTTTCTCTGTTTTCTAAACAGAATGTCCTTGTATACACGGCAGTTAGAGCTAGAACTCAGAATACTACGTAACTTGCACTGAGATAACTAGCAATAAAATTGGCTGAGTACCACTAAAATTTGGGCTAAAAATTGTAACACATAGGAAGCTGCTTTATGGAGAGCTCAGCCATAAAGGGCAAGATGGGTCATTAACTTTCTTAGTAAGTCAATCTGTCTGTAAGAATCAGACAGATCCTTTACTTACATGTGACTGTATATGCAAAAAGCCGTAACTTGGTTTGTAGTACACCTGTGGACCCAAAGAGCTAACAAGTTTAAATGTTAAAATACTTGGGTTCCAGTTGGAGAAAACACTAGTAGCAAGTCAGGAATTTCTTTGAATCATCCCAGCTTACATGCAAAAATGCTACTAGTCATATTTTTGAAAATGCAAGGCAAGTCTTATAAACAAAGAGCTACTTCCTTTTACTTTGAAGATATGCTATAGGCAGTGCCAGGAGTACTAGAGACAGATAAAAAGCACCACAGGTAGATAAAACAAAATGCTGAGCCAGTCTAAACTTGCAATGCCAATTCAAATTTGTTCAGAGTAGTTTTGATTAATTTTGTGGTAGCAAGCTTAATTCCTTACCAAATCTGTCTACATACCAGTTTTATTGGTATTTCTGCAGATAGCACAAAGGATTTCTTTCCAGTCCCTTCCTGTTTCCCTCCTACTCTGTGGTGCAGTGTTACTGCATTCAAGCCATGAAGCATCCTTAAATGGAGGCTGAATTCTATTGATTTCTCAGTCATCACCACTGATCTTTCCTTACCTGCTGACTTCTGTTCTGCAGTGCTCCTCACAACAAGCTCCTATGACACTGTGCTGGGCACTGGCTCTCTTCCTCAGCCTTGCCTCACCATATTCTGTAACAATCCCCTCTAAGAAGAGCACAAGTGCAGAGACAGGATAATCCATACTGCTGCAGTATAGGACACCTTCAAGTAGAACTTTGGCTCTCAACTGTAACTTAGAGGATCTCAGCTGAGGTTCAGAGCAAAGCTGATTGCTTCAGCCAAGCTCTTAATTTGCAGCAATATCTGAACACCTGGTCAGTGACATGTTAGTATTTTGGGTTAAAATCCTAATGCATTGCAGGTGAAGCACTGGGGTCCTACCTGTAGTATTACATTGCCTTTGGTTGTGTTGGCTGTATTCCTGCAATTACCAGATAAACTCATCACAAATTTTATAGTTTATCATGTGCAACCTGAAAGGAGAGCTTCAGTGCTTTTAAGCATTGGCGTTTAACTTATTAAACGCCAATGCTTAAAAACAGTTTCCTCTGGCATTTGCTTGAAGCTTTATGTAGTCACATTAGAAGAGCTAAAGACAAAGATGGCTTAGTTACAACTCTGTGCAGTAGTAACAGCAGCTCTGCCTTCATATATTTCCCTTCATTTAATACCCCACCTATTTCAAATATATTCTTAGTGTTTGCAATACAGAACTAAATCTGCATGCAAAAATAACACAGACTTGCACATCAGCAGTAGTATTCCACAAAATGGAACTAAACCAGAACCAGCTGATCTCCTGTCCTGGAGGGCTTGCTCAATAGCAGGCTTTCCAAGCTAGCCTGCATTAGGCTTGCTGCAGGAAGAGAGTCTGATCTCTGCTGGAACAGGAGTGTAAGCGAGTTTTAAGACTGACAGACTTGCACTGTAAAACCTACAGTTTATTAGCATAAGTACCTATGTTAATTTTAAAAGTCACACTGATAAATCTAGAAATTTGATGAACAAGGTGCACCAATCTATAACAGTAGTCATTGTAGTAAAGTGTATAGCTGAGAGAGGTATATTAAAGTCTCTCAAGTACTTTAAACTACAATGTACAATACTTAACATTATATGGAAATGTTCTGCTCTCAGTTCTAATGACATGGCTGGGCATGGGTGTACAGAACTTGCACACAGAAAACAGTGGAACAACTGTCAAGAGCACTGCACTTATTGATGGTTCCCAAACTTCATGAGCAAATATGATTAGTTTCCTATACCATTTTTGCTAATTCTGATATTTTAAAACTTTATTGCCCCCTTTTTTTTTTTTTAAGTTGTTCTCTCTCTTGGTATAACTAAACAACTCTATTTAATCCTGCTCCTCAAGCTATCTTGTCCTTTAACTTTTCCTCTTACAGTTCATGGACTCCACTTCTAGAGAATCCTTCTAATAGTATTTTCAAAAAGTAAGAAATAAACTTGGTATTATTAAGAAAGACACAGATAAATGTGAGATGCAGTAAGGAGGAAGAAAAGCAGTAGCTAAAACCAGTCAGATGAAAAGACATCAAGAAAATTTTAAGCTGAAGTAAGTAGGGAGAGTAAAGAGAATAGAGAACAGGAATTAACACAGACCAAAATAAATAGCTGAAAGCCTGCAGTAAAACATGATTAGAGAAAAAGCTGACACGTGAGAATGACTAAAATTTTCCTTGTTTGTTTTTTTTTCTTACTGTTACTTGAGCAAGAGTGCAGTTTCACTAGTGGAAGAGTCTGTAAACATGTTAATAGCTCTAGAAGTAGATCAAGAGTTGCCTAGATAATAGGTTTCTATTTTCTAAGTACATAATTTTTCTCCCCATTAATAAAGAAAAATTCCATAGTTGAATTGCATCAGTTGGTATGTTGTCTTCTGACTGAATTCCTGTAAAGTGATGCTGTCCTCAAGGCACTTTTTCTTAATAGCTTTATTTTGGCAAGTCTTAAGGGAAAATTAACAGCAGAGGTATGCAATTTGAAACAAAATTGTTAATATTCTGAGAAGTTGTGATGTAGGGTAAGAAAAAGCACTAATATTAGGGAATTGTAATTAAAAAAATCCCAAATCTCCTTATAGTAAATAATAATTTCCTTAAGTTGGATATCAAGACAGATATATTTAATAATACTATTTTTCTTCTTAAATGGTATTTGCCTGCATACAAAGTGAGAAGTGAGGGACTTACAGTGAGTTTTTGTTGTTGTTGTTGTTGTTTTGTTTGTTTGCTTTTGTTTTGTTTTTGGGGGTTTTTTCTGCTGTTTTTTTTTTTTTTTGAGTAAAACAAAACTAAACAACAAACTCCCCATGCCCCAATAAACCCAACCAAAACAATCCACAGTGCTTTTCAGTCCACTACAGCTTTTATGTCAGTGTTATGACAAGGTATGAGCTGGCTCTAATTTCAACTGTTTGAGAGGACAATACAAAAAGAGACAAACCAAACTGAAAAAAAGAAAGTGTATGGAGGAAGTGAAATAAAATTACTCAAAATAGAGGTATTTTTTCTCATTCTAAGATATAACGTTCACGATGGAGAGCTTCAAAAGCACAAACATACAATATCCTGTAAATCTTAGTTACTCTTCAAAATCATCACTAGGCTCTATAGCTGAGAAAATAGTTATGCAACAGGGAACTGCTACAGCAAGCTTAATGATGGAGGGATTAGAGTTGAAAGTGAGAGCACTAGACATTCTTTTCTAGCAAAAGAGTTCAAACCCCAAGTGAGACAGTAGGATAAATGAGCCAGAGGGCCTCCATTCATTCTTCAGCAAATGACACATCACAAAAGATCCATACATTATGCTAGGAAAATACTCAGCAAGAATGAGAAGCCGTGGAAACAGAAATTCTTGACTTAGAGTCTGGTTGAAGGTCACTGCTCTAACACTGCACAGTTCACATATTTGCATTTGGTATATTGATATGTAAAGGAATTTCTGAGTTGTTTATGCTCTTTTAGTTCTGCAAATGATCCAAAGATTGAGACAAATATTGATCTTTTCAACTTCATAGGTTGTTGGAAGGGGAATAAAATAAATGCTCCACATTATTGAAGGAGCTACTAAAACTATACAAACAAACTGTTTTGTAATTTCTGTGTAAAGGAAAACAGAGTTGGACTTAAAGTTTTCAGTTTTCACACCAGAGCTTCACTATAAATTAATAAGCCTACATCCAATTTGCTTGTTAAGATACTGTTTAACAGTTTCAGAAAATTCCTGTTAGCTAATTAAAAATGATGAACTGATGTTTACTGATTTGCTAGCCCCCTGCTTGACTTCAAAACAAACCTATGCTAAATTGATTTTTTTATTATTCCATGATGCTTAAATCAAATGAGATTAGACACAGTTAAGAAAGCAGCACTAATCTGAAGACAGTACCCCATCAAATAAAGTGACAGGCCTTTCATTAAAATACACAGAAAAGACTCCAACAGTGACTAGATTATTTCCCTTTTTTTCAGAAACCCTTTTATATGACCAAAAGAGTACTTAGCCTGGCATTTAATTATAATTCAAATAATATAATCCATTGCAAAGGATTACGCAATCCCTGCACAATTTGTAAGTGCCATTTACTGCAGAAACCAATAATGCACTGAGATGTGGAACTTCAATGCAACAAATCAGATATGTGAGTGTCCAAACACTGGCACTGGTGATTGCAATCAGCTGGTGGGACACATAGAAAAAATTATGGACATGAAATTAATGGCTGTTTTCAAGAAGTTTAGATTAGCAGTTTGTGGTTTGAACTCAGTTTATTACTGCATATGACCAAAGAGGAAGACACAAATAAGTATTTGCTCTTTTAAGAACACTTCACTGAATGCACATGCACGCAGCAGCTAATGTGATCCACACTACAATGATTGTAAACTGCTGAGTGATTTTCCTGGACTCCGGTTGGACAAATACTGTCTGAGAGTATTCTTTAGCCAGATACATGTATCTTTCTCTGGCTGGCTGATGAACTACACCCAACCCTAGAAATACAGTGTGGTGATTCAGCAGTAGGGACTGTAAGGTATGGCATGCTTCATCTTTTGAAAGCAAAACCCACCTAAAAATATGTAATTCAGAGTATCTTGGAATTTTGCCATCCAAGCAACAAAGGCACAATATCTCATTTCTGGAAATCAAAATTCTAGCCTCGTGAAGCACAACTGCCTCTATCAATAGTACTTGCACTTTGGTTCTTGTGTTGCAGCACACTGGCTGCAAGACTGAGGAAATGAGCTTGAAGACTAGGACATACGTGGATCCTTAAAGCTTCAGCCCAGACAAAAACATCACCTAAATAAGGGAATGGTTAAATTAATTACACCATGAGGGTCTTGCTCATGAATGATTAATGCATTTCAAAGTTCTTACTATCTTCCTCCTTTGCTGATAGCATGGCACATAGAAATAGAAACCAGTCTCTGACCCCTGAACATAGAACATAAGCCAGCACAAGCAAGACAAGAACGTGACATAAATTACATAAATTGCTGCTGTAGCTAAGTTTATTTGCATACTGAGAAATCTTTCTTCGATGGTGCCAGCTGCTGGTGAGAAGAATGTGTTTGGTGTCAATATAAGAACACCTAGAAAGGGGGGTATTCTGATGCTACAGTATCACAGAGGTGAATATGCAAACAAGAAAAGGTTGGGAGAGATCAAAACAACCATGTTTAGAAAAAGTATATTATGCATAAAACACTATTTTACCAGCATTTCGGCACCCTCTTGTGTTGACTGGTGCTCAGAGTTAAAATTCTGAGAAAAAATCCACTCTAACCCTACTAACTGTTAAGACACTCCTCATGTACATAAACAAAGAATCTTACTATTCAAAAACACAAAATTGTAAACACAAAATCTTTTAAAACCAAGAAACATGCCAAGGCACTAGAAACCAATCCATGTAATTCAATAGCAAGAAACTCCTGTCTGAATAGCCACAAAACCTTTGTGGTTTTGATATTTGGTGGAAGAGTTACTTCTTAAATATCTCTTTAAATAATTTATCCCTAAAACGTTCTTTGTTTTCAGTTACGTATTATCCTAAAATTGATTTTTCACTTAGGTAATACTAAAATGAAACTCTTTTACAAGGTATCATCCCTCACAAAGAAGTTGGTGCTTGTGCCATGACTGCAACATTTTTCCAAGAGCCGAAACAAGTACAGTCATGTGCACTGAGCTCTGAGCAGCGCTGCTGTGAAGGAGGAGAGCAGACATTACCCTGCTGGGTATTACAGCTGCTGTTTTCCTAAGCCTTTTCTGCCATCCTCCAACAGTATTAGATCATAGACATTTACATACAAACTTGTCTATGTTGCACGTTTCAAATCTTTTCAATCCCTGTGATTGCATCTTTTTATTTGATAGTAAAGCTCACATAAACCTATCAATTACAAAGTAAAAATGTTACTAATATATCCCTGTATTTTCCCTCAGGATTCTCCCTTATTTTTTCAAAGTCAACTGAAACGATATGTGAAAAACAGATTAATTTTATCTTCCAAATGATTTAGATTGATAAATTCACAAAAAATATAAAGCCAATGCATAACTCTGAAAAAATAAAATTGCCTTGAAGATAATGCAACATGAGAAGAAAGTTTCCTTGTATTACTTAACTTGAAAATACTTGACACATACAATTTTTATAAAAAAATAGAAATAATCTAAAATCTTATAAACATTTCTCTCTCAAAGTATTACAACATTACAAAAAATATTTTAATCTATTTCTCTTTGGATTTGACAATACCCCTCGCTATTATATATTCACAGTTACTTTAATTCAGAATTTTAAAAATCACTACTAGCATACTGAACAATAGCTGTCACAATTAAGATACAAAATTAAAATCTTTCCAGATTTTAAACCCACAAAAAGTTGATTTGGAAACATCTGCTAACACACATAATTATTTGTTACTAACCACCAAGCACTGTTTCTAACAGTAAGACTGTACAGGTTAATAAATAGACATACAACATTTCTTACCATAGCAGGAGGCTATCATGGTCTACTGCGTGCTCTTAAAATGCAAAAGCTTCTTGACAAAAGACACACCTTGAGAAGTTCTGTGCCCAATCAGCAGTCAGACCTGCCCAGGAGAGAGCAGCTGATGAATCACAGTGATGATAACTGAGCAATGAGGTTGGATTTTTTCCTCCCTAAATCAAAGAGAAGTTGAATACTGTGTTGAGTAAACTTTTTCACACTTTAATTTTAATTATTATTTTTACTTTTCTACTAGGTGAAAAATGTGCCATCTATTTGCCAACGAGCCATTATGAAATACAGAAGTTCCTGCTTTCAGCTGAGAGTTTTGCAGGCTACTTCTTAAAAATATTTCTTATTAAAAAGTTATTTTAAAAGAGTTTATTAATAAACTGGAAGAAAGAGAAAAATCCAAACATCACCACCCCCCTGTCCACAACAGAATTAATTCATGTCAATGTAAAACTATGCACAAGCTCAAAAACACCCTCCATCAGCCCAGAGTTCAACAAATTAATAGACAGAGGTAAATTTATCTATTCCAGGCATCACACTATATTTTATAATCTAGTAGTAGTAGTAGTAGTAGTAGTAGTAGTAGTAGTAGTAGTAGTAGTAGTAGTAGTATTAATGATGATGATATGGAAGTTACTTAAAAGTTCCAGTTGGGATCACTCCCCACCCACCCAGGCTGTATATCTGCCCTGGAAACATTGGTGCTCTCAAAACCTAGATGTGTCACTGCATCCCTTTGGGCTCTTTATGCAAGGGCGGTTTCCTCCCAGGTGCACTGATGCTGGGCAGAAGATGCCGGTGCTGAGCAGTCAGCGATGGCCGCAGGAGGCGCAGGCCGGTGCTGCGCTGCTGCAGAGCCTGGCGGCCAGGCCCGCGCTGTGTCACATCTCCCGTGGCTGCGAGACACAGCCAGCTGGAGGAGAAGAGCCCACGGGCAGCTCGCACTCCATGCTGCTCCTTACACTGACTGGGGGTCTTTGTCGTCAGCTAAAAGTGCAACAAACACTCCTTAAGTGAATTGGCTTTCTGTTTGACAGTAGACGTGAGAAACAAAATTGTTTTAAGAAAATCCTGTAAGAACTCAAAAACCCAAAATGTCAGATGCCCTTTCCCTGGACATGATCTGCCCAGTGTGCTGAGCTCTGATTTGGGACCCGTTCAATACTGCACAACTCAGCATCTGGAAGGAAACAAAACTACCTACACTATCCTTTTCCCTTACAGTGTTAGCCACAACAAATGGTATTTTAAACAATGCTTTATAGTCTGTCTTCCTTACTGGGACCATAACAAACCCACATCTCGTGATGCATAACAAGAAGTCACTAATTTGCTTTTAGATATAACACAAAGGAAGAGAGGGATCACATCAGAAGTGTTAAAATTCATGAGCTGAAAGCTAATGATTCTGCCATTTATGTAAGTATATTAAAGTTAAACTGTATATGGCTTGCAGTTGTAAATTCCCACATCAGATGTATGTCACACAAGCTTTGCCAACACAGAGATAGCAAAACAATCTGAATTTCTAATTTTATGAAGAAGGAAATTAATACACCTGGGGAACTGATTTAATAATGTTCTACCATGTTTTAGCTGCACATTCACTCTAAACCCATTCTGCACTGCAGAACTGAAGACCCTGAAAAAACAATCTCTACCCAAAGCCAACCACTTAACAAAGTTTTATTAGCACCATCAACACTACTTTCATTCTCCATAATCCAGGTCTTTATGTTTCCCCTTTGCCCCTTCTTTCTTTCACTTACACTCTCAGATTTTCTAAAGATTCTAAAGTAACTTCTCTACCATATTCCATTATTCCATTTAAACCCAGTGTTAAAGTTACTTGTCCAGCCTGCCTAGAGATACAATTTCTCACACTTTCACCAAATGCTATTTCACTCTTTCTCATTCTTATTGGTAACATAAAACACACAACTATCTCTAGTATATAACTGCTTTGCTGTCAAACAAGATGCAAATCTTTCAGTCAAAAAGCACAAGGCCTCTATGTAACAAATACCAATTACATAGCAATTAATACCAAATACAAAAAGGGCCTATTTCCCTTCTAAACTACCTGTGAATCATATTAGTCACGGAATGTAAATTAAGCCATATTCCCCTTTTTAGACACACAAAGGAATATCTTGTCATCATAGCACTAACAAAAGCAAGTGATAATTTTGTAGCAAGTTTATAGAAACAAGGCCACTTGTATTGAAATCTGATTGAAATGTCCCTGACTCTCTGTCTGAGTGTAAATATCTACCCTAATCTCTGTAATTTTGGATGGGAGCTGTGATGGCATTTCTTTTGGCTCTTTCATAGTATTTTCCTAGATTCCAAACCCTAGTGATTGCAAACTCAGGTCTTTACAAAATTCACCACAGTCATATATTGTAATAACAACAACAACCAACAACAACAAAACATTATCTCCATGGAGGGTGTGGCAAAAAATAAGGGGTCTTGTTAGCAGCAATTTCTATGATTTCCAGATATCACTGCCTGTGGAAGCTGCTTGTTTCACTTCGCTGCAGTACCCATTACTAATTTGAATAAACCAAGATACACCTCTATGAAAGTATATCACAATTCTGAACACAGGAAATTAATTTTGTGTGTTAAGTCAATGCTTACTGCCTGCCAGCAGTTTGGAAATGAAAGTAAACCCCCTACAAGAACAAAGGACATTCTTTTACTTCAATACTAGAATTGAAGAAAATTCACTGCTGATTTAGAGTGGCAGAGCTAATGCTGCACATTCATCACAAAGAAGCCTTTTGTCTGCTCTGTCTGCACAGAAGACTCTTTGATGTGCAGCTTTTTGTTTCTTCATACTGTAACTTCTGCTGGGTGATAAGTTGCATTAACTTCAATGACTGGTTTTATGAGACAAAAATTGGAAGAGGAATATGGAGCAAAGACTATGCAAGGATTAGCTATAAAAATCACTTGGGAGTTCAATGTGCTTCCACTATGGCTGTTAAAAGAGGGAAAAAGTTGTACTGATAGATTACAAAAGTGCAGAGTGTGAGCTCGGTGTTCTGATTTTGGGCTGAGTGCGAGATTGCAACATGGCATTCACTTACACAATATCTAAATGACTTCCAAAACAAATTTACTGTGCTTACAGATGCAAAGTATATTTTTTTTTACATTTGTCAGTCTTGAAGCATTGATCAAACTAACATTAGAGCATACCAGTATAAGATTCAGCTGCCTGTTTACGCAGTCATTTTAACAAAGATTCTCAAGAACAAATTTTAATATATGTGGTGTATGAACTAACTTTGCTGTTTTCACTTTCCTTTCATACATCTATTATCTTCAACACATGGTAAATTAAGTCTTCCAGCTGTAATGCGAATTAGCCAGACTTTAACTTGGCCAGTACAATGGTAAATCTGGTTCAAATAATGAGCATAGTCCATTGCAACTAGCAATAAATTTGGCAGATTGACAGTTCTGAAAATAGTAGTCTAATTGCATTACATAATCACACTCATTATACAATTTTATGGATAGAAAATAAGAAAAAGAAGATTGAAGTAGAACTCCAGATAGTTAAGACAGAGCTGAGCTGGCTCTGCCAGGGACTGGCAGGCATATTTCACCAAGTCACTTAACCATGAGTCAGTCTACCTACAACTGGAATTCTCCATCAATCATCTTTTATAAAACCATTTGATACCATCAAATTGAATTTTAGAAAGTTAGAAATTACTAAGAAAGTAATTACTAAAGTACACATTTCAGGTAACTGCTATTCTATTTCTAATGACATCTTAGTTTTCCAACTGTGCACAATCTTCAAATTCCTTCTGCTTTTTCCATACTGCAAGCATTTATGTACTGGTACTTAGTATAGGCCCTCAGCTCTGCTGCTTTCACAGAGGAAGAGTGAGATCCTCCTCTATCTTAAAGACACCACTGATCCCACATCATCACTTCTCTTTAGATTACAATAACCCTTCTTCAGGATATCTTCTTTCCTATCCCAGCCTCTTCTGTTCACTGAAAGGACCTGGGCCCTTGTAACCTTCACCCTCAGCCCCACAGCTTCACTGTCCCTCCTGATGTGTCCTCAGTGCCCACACAGACTCAGAAAGGAGCAAAAGTCTAAGGATCAGACAAGCCTTGAGAGTCTTGACAGATCCTGGATCCTGGCACTCAGCAAACATCCCAAAACATCACATCAGCATAGCAGATGAATGTTTCCATTCCCATATAGATGGGAATCTCCAGTGCCTATCAGGTGTCTTTTACTCTTCTTGTTGATGTTTGGCTGAGGTTCAGCTGGCTCCAATGCGTCCTCCAATGGTCCTTGTTCATCCTCATCTTTTCCCAGGGCACCACATCTGTTCTGTGATTGCACTTACCTGCAGGCAGGGAAGGAGCCTTCTCTTCTTTTGCCAAAAGTAACAATGCTCTCCATTTCATTTCTGTTGATTGCTCCTTTTTTCCCGACGGTACAAAGCCTGCTGACCTCCTGTCACAGTTCCTTTTCCTCAGTTAGCTCCTTGGCTCCTGTGCATCCCTGATCTACGCTCTAGTAGCAATTATATTTAAAAAAAGTCCTGAAGTCTTCTCATACTATCAAAATAATTCAGATTTCTACCTGTGTAAATGAGAATGCTTATTTTCACAAGAAGTCACTCTGATCTTTCTGTAATTTGTGGAATTGGAAGAGATTTGTTACCCTTTTGGTAGACAGCATGCAGGGATACAAGAGGCCTAAGACAGCAGTGATGTCCTTTTAGTGACATCTTTTTATTCAAAGGAGACAGAGAATCCACAGGCAACTCCTTTGTAGTAGAGGCACTTGATGATCTTCCTTGTCCACTGTGTGTATGAACCAAGAGCTGCTGAGCATCTTCTCTGCACAACTGTGCCTATGCAGGGTCTGGAGCTCAGTCACACTTCCTTCACACTTGAAGTTTCCTTAACTTCAAACAGTTAAAAGGCTATGGATACTGACTGAAGAGTTGTCATTGCCAGAGGAATATTATAGAGCTAAAATCCTGCAGCTGGATATCACCCTAAAAGAAAATGTGAATGGCATGCCTCGCCATGCTTCAGGGCCAAGACAAACCAAGGGTTAGACTTTGGGAATCCTGCCATCCAGTCCATTACTTCATATTGCACAATGACCTTAGCTACAAAAATCAAATTCATAAATTCTGATCCAGTTACATTAAGTGAATATTCAAGTACATAAAGCAGATTTACAATTAAACCTTTAAAATACAATCCACATTTACTGGTTTGAAAATCCAGAGAGGGATAATTCTGCTGAAAATTTCCAGTATGGTAAAATCAACATACATTTGAACAGATTTAGTAAAAACTTGTTGGGGTTAGGAGAAGAGTGTATTTATAATTCAGGAGTAGATTTTCAGCCTGTGCAATATTTATAATTACAATAGTGACAAAAGGACATGATTTAAAAATAGAATTGTTTCTGTGATTACATCAGTCAGTATTAGATGGACTATTGAGTCAGCCACTCAGATTCATAACTGGGTGAAAAGCAAAATGTAATCAAGAATAAAAGCTCTTCATCCCTTTAGAACATGCTTGGCAAGATCCTTCCAGAAATGGCACTGACTACACACATCCGACCTTAGGGAAACATCTAGCACCCAGTGATGATCCGAGCAGTGATAGGACATTGTGACCCCACAATAACTTTTAGCTGTCAAGAAAAATAGTCCACACAGTACTAATGCCACACTCTGGGAAATCTAAAGAGCAATGAATCCTATGATACGAACATCCCTCATCAAAGAGACAAGAGACTGCAGCCATTCCTCTTTCTATCCCTAATCAGAAAAGGTATCAATCAATACAGAGGAAAAGCTTTTTTTCCTCTGAAAGAAAAGGTAATGACAACACTTAAGGCCTGAATTTATTAACCAGGGACATCTTCAAAAGAAAGGCTGGCAAAATTTACCAGTTTTCTCAGGTAACATGAGCATTGTGCCATCTCAGTCCATTACAAAAAGCAAAGTACTCCAGGCCAAATTATATTCCTGCTAACATTGATATTGCCTGGAAAAAACTCCCCCATTTGGTTTTGATAGTTCACATTCAGAAGGACTCAAATGAAAGCAGAAGTTAACCCAGTGTTTTGGCTTACAAAACATTCCTGCACAGAACCAGATGACTGCACTTCACCACTGCTTAAACACCACACACGCTTCTCAGAGCACATGGGTGAGGACAGAAAACAAACACTGCATCTAAACAGTGTGGGAGAAGGTAAGGGGGTTTTAATTGCTTCAGGTTAATTACATTTTAACAGTACATTCGAATTCTTTTTTTAACCTGCATATTTGATGATGAGCAAAATTAATATATTAATAATCTCAAAGTACTGTACTTAGCAGGCATATTAGAGAAACATTCCTACTCCTCTCAATCATTTTGGAAGCCCTGAGCCCAGATCTGTATCCTTGCTGTTGGGTTTCTGATGGAAAATATGCTGTGCTGCAGAGGCAGCACAAATCAATGTCTCAAGATAATTTGGACAATATGACTGCTTTGTTCTTACAAAACAAAGAACCAAGTAACTGAGCTGAGGAAGGAACTGAGTGAGCAGGGGACAGGAGACCTCTGTCACCCAGGAGCGTTTAGGAACCCCGCTCACAGGAGAAAGGAAACTCGGTGAAAAGAAGCTGAGTCGTCTGTGTAGGTTCTGTTACGTTTTGCCATTCACTTTTGAGAGATGTGAAATGACAAGCAAAATACATAATAAGAAAGAACATCCAGAGGAAGTTTAACCTCAATTTTTCTAAGTTACCTTGCAGATGCCTGGCTTGCACAGCACCACATGGAATAGGAAAGCATCTGCTGTCCATATTTTACAGAAAGGAAAAAGCATCAGGCTGCCCACAGTAGCACAGTAGGTTCACAGCTGGAATAAAATTCCAGGTGTTTAGGATTAAATCACTAGGCCACAGATAGACTTTTTCTCCTGAACTGCATAAGAGGAGCTGAATTACAGTGTCACCTGTCAGCAGCAAAGGAACAATTCAACTGTAAATATTCAGTGGCTCAATGTTAATTAAAAAAACCAAAAGCCCAAATGGTAACACCTAGATTTCAAAATGTAAGACAAGAACAAAATTTTGCACTGTCAACTTTGTGTTTGAAAATTATTAACTCAGAGGTGTAGTCTTTAAAATTGCTTTGGCTCTTAAGTAAACTGATAAATATTATTTTTAAGAAAAACAAAAAAGGGGGCTTTTTTAAGAATGGAATTTTAAAATATAGTGAAAGACATCACTTTGGATATTTCTGAAGGGTGTTTGACACAAATCTTATGCATTTCTGAAAAAAAGATGAAAAAACCAGATCAAATTAACAACAGAAAAACATTGAAATTGTCTTGAAACAGACTCCCATCATTCTGTAAATCAGATGTACTCCACTTTTGTCAAGAGGCACTAGCTGGGACTTCCCCAAACGTCCTGTTGCAGTGCTCTGAGAGATGCCACATGACTGCTCAGGTCTGGCACTATTTGAGAGCACTGTTGAAGTAAATGGCTTTGCAGCACGTGATCTGTTAACAGAACTACACAGAATTAGCATTATAATCCCCCTGTTTGAGGATTTGGCATAACTGATCATGTGTGCCCAACTTCTCAAAGGCATTGCTCTTGGGAATTTCTCCTGTCCATCCAAACACATTCAAGAGGACAGAACATGCAATAGTCCAACAACAAGCATAAATAAGTGAATTGGAAGAGGTTCTTAACAGCTTCCTGCTGGCAGCCTGACAAACAAGTTCTCCAATACTCCAATACCCTACATGGCAATTACAGCCTTCCCCGAGGAAAACGCAGAGATGCAGAAGCATCTACAATGCAGAGCATTTATCTTCATGCTAAGAAAATAAATTTTAAAAAAATTAATTGAATTGTAAATTGCCAAAAGAAACCCTCCCTGAAAGAGTTCTTTTCAGTATCCTCAGACCTTGTGCATCCCAGCATTTTTTCCTGCCAGTTTGAAGAGTGCTTTCTCTTGCTGCACTACACAGGTGAATCATTAGAGCAGTAGAGTTGTAAAAATCCTCCCTGAAATGTACAGATAGTGCAAGGGTCCCATTTAGGTAATCTATACATGATAGCCTTCTCTGACTTCTTTCAACAAGTGTATTAATTACACTTGTTCTTAGAGAAAGGTGGTAGTACTCCCAACAAAAATCTGTGGAAGCCCTTCAAATTTGGAAATTGCTATTTTGATTCAATTTAAAGCTCAAATCTTACCAAAAGTACTTGGATATACAGTACATAGCACTACAGTACATTAACAGGAGTTGAAACCCATGTTGTAAAAAGTCTCTTAAAGATCACTTTGATTTCATAAATAATGTCTCGATTTATTTTAATCAATAGTGATGATAATATTTTTTGCCTCCATTGATACACTTCCTATCTTGTGTCAAGGTATTCCTACCTCAGTTGCTCCTCCCTTTAAAAATTAACAAAATGGCACATCGTTGAGGCGGGCAAAATTTCTCTGAGTGCCGGTAACTAAACCCAGCACAACTCCATTCCACGTAACTTCTGCTCCTTGATAAAGAACATGAAGTTGAAGAGGAGCTGAAATGAAAGCCAACTTGCAACAGTAAGTGGACTTCAGATAGCTCAGAAGAGGGAAAGTCCAAAGGACGGATCCGGGTCCACGCGGCAGCAAAGGCTAATCAGATCGGTTTTTGCCTATGACCACATTTCCGAAGTTCATGACCCGTGAGCTGCCCTGTTTCTCATGCAGCAGCTCCATCTGCTGTTCAAACGCAAAGGTGGACTTTGCACCGGGACTACACTTACAGAATAAAAAAGCAAAACGACTTGACTATTTTGAAACATTTTTGGAAAATTTCCAAACATTTCCCTAGTCAGCCCTCCTGCATGAACGGAACCAGCCTTTATCTACCTTTATAAACCAACTATCCACAATGAAAATATGAGAGGAAGTAACAATCATGTGAGCATCACAATTGTTCACTTTTGCAGTCTCAGAACCAGTTTCTTTCTTGTGACAGAAAAGAATGGTTCTGCACCATCTGCAGCCACTTAGTGCCATGCTGTCCAGAAGTGCCACACTAACAGATCACACTGGAGAGGCACCAGCACTCACTTCGCCCCACAATGAACATGCCAGGTGTCCACAAACTACAAGATGTTTACAGTGATTGTTAGTTACTTACTTACAAGAGATTTATTTGCCTTGCACAAACATAAATTTAAGCTTATTCTGAAGATCAACACAGTTCTTAAAAACAAGACTTCTGAACAATTGCGGCAAGACCCAGAGCTTGCAAATTCGACCAGACCTGCTCTGAATCTTGTACAGCTTAGTGATTCTTGGTTTGTTTACAAATGTTCTGGCTCAACAACAGTCTGTTAGCTTGGGGGTTGTACCTGCAACTTGGTACTTGCTGTAACTGCTGAACCCTTCCAGCGACCTCCTTTTCTGGGCAGCATTGCCTGATTCAGTCATCAGGCAGCTCAGGAGCTCTTGCTTACTGCTGGCCAGAGGCGCAGCAGCCCGGGAATCACAGGGCACACTGCCGGAGTGCCTGAGTCACCTCGGTTACTCATTACACCCGGTATCTCGGCCCTGGATGCAATACCTCGGGGATTGTGTATCCGAGCCAGTTTATTTTACATCGGTGTGATTAGCCTCCTTGTTCCTCAGATTTTAGGGCGTGCTTATTTACACGCTTTTCTCCACTCTTATGGATAGCTGTACTTTTAAATTATGATAAGTAATTATCATAATTAAAGTGCAGCAGGAGATTCTCACGAAGGTTCACCGCACAAGCCTCACTGCCCGGAGCCTTCCTGGGGGCCGGCGCCGGCAGCCCCGCGCCCCCTCCCCGAGCAGCAGCCCACAGGCTCCGCCTGCAATATCCGGGAGGGCAAGGTTAAAGAAAGAATACCTCACACTCTTGTCTCTTGGGGTTCCTATTATTAAGAAAATACTATCGCGGACCTGTTTCAGGCTAGAATTACAGCTTTTATGGAGAAAAAAAAAAATCTTCTCTTTCTGAATCCACGGGGGAGGGCGGTGCTACTGAGCATTTACGGACGTCCGGAGGAAGAGTTCCTCAATACAAGGCCAGGTGTGGATTATAATTATATCCCTCGAGCATAAGGATCAATACTGGAAACGCCAGAGTGGGATGACAACAAATATTTTATGCTGATCATTGATGAAGTCGCTCTTCCGTAAGAAATCAGGACGCAGCCCGGTGGCGAGCGCTGCACAAGAAGCCATGGGCCCCACCCGGGCCGCGGGCAGCGCTCAGGCAGCACGCAGGGGCTGCTGCGAGACTTGTTTGCGCTGCACCCTCTACGACTCACCCTATTTATGCTGGTTAAGAAAAATAAAATCGAGGAAAAAAAATAAAGAAAAAGCCGAAGTATTCAGGGCTAACGCGTGACAGCGCGCGCAGGTTCTATAGACGCTGTGCGGAGATTCCAACAGGTGGCTCCGTGGCGCAATGGATAGCGCATTGGACTTCTAGAGGGTTGAAGGGATTCAAAGGTTCCGGGTTCGAGTCCCAATGGAGTCGTGTCTTCTGTTTTTTTTATTTATTTATTTGCTTTTACTAAATTTTCCCCGCCCCCACGCCTTTTGGGCGGAAACCTTTCCCCCGCGCTCTCCTGTCCCTTACCTCACCGCCGCAGGTATCCGGTATGCCGGCCTGGCCCTCCTCCCGTCAGCGAGGCTCTCCGGGCCCGCCTCCCGACGTGCCCGGCGGCCTGGGGAATGCTGGAAGCAGGCGGCGGCAGCCGCCATCGACCGAACCTGCTGTGTCCGCTGGGCCCGGCGACACGAAGCTCCCTGACCGCCAGCGCGAAGGCGGAGCAGAAGGGCTCTGCTCCTGCTGCCCTGGCCCCGCCGCCCTCAGGCAGCGGGAGAAGGGCCCTGGTCCCCTTCTCCTCCCGGCCCGCCGCCCTCAGGCAGCGGGAGAAGGGCTCTGGTCCCCTTCTCCTCCCGGCCCCGCCGCCCTCAGGCAGCGGGAGAAGGGCTCTGCTCCTGCTGCCCCGGCCCGAGCTCCGCCAGAACGGTCAGAACTGACAAGCAGCCCCGTGGGGCCGCTACGCTTCCAGGGCAGTCTGCGGAAGGTAATTTTACTTGATAAACCAAGGCTTCTTCGTCTTTCCTAGCCAAGACTTGGTATTTCCTGGAGGCACTTCAGTTACGATGGGTCACCGTGATACGTCTGGTTACTTACAAGTAACGAAACAAGCCCACAAACTGCACAAACCGAAATTAACACCATATTTTCTGACTTAACAACAGATAGAAGGTGAAGAGCCATTTTAATTACAGCAATCAAATTAGGTGGTAAAACAAAACAGTAGCAGCAATAAACAAACCACCGTGATTTTGCTCAGAATGGAATAAATTAATCTGATTCATTACTCCTGAATTAGTAAATTTGTGGGGTTTTCTTGATAAATTATTTTTGATCCCTCAGGTGTAACTTTCCAACTGTAATAATGCTTATTTAAAAGCAATAAAGGAAAACCTGAAAATGAACCACACCATCCGGCACATTAAACATCACAGCCTGTAAAAGGGAATTACAAATTAACACAAATATTTGTGCCATTAAAAGAAAATCCTACTTGTAATTGATAGGCAAAGCAGTTTTTATGTGTTTCCAGAGTAATCTAATAACCACAGGCAACCACACGGTGCATTAGAGTTTCCATCTCTCCACCACCTTCACCATTATGTCAATTTCAAAGCCCGTCTGTCTGCTTTAATGTAAACTGGTGGTTCAGGCAAGGTGCTCTGTTCAGTGTCTCCTCTAACAGAGGCTGAGGCACGAGCTCAGGCAAAGCCACCTGTGCCACACAAGTGCCACCCTGCAGCCCTGGGAACACTCAACACATCCCACCCCATCCGCACAGAACACGGGCACTTGCTGGGCACCGTGTGGGACAAAACAGAAGGGATTAGAAGAATCGAAGGAAGGGAAAGGACATAGAACACAAGACAAATCCCCTTCTAGCTATGCTGCACATGAAGTAACTTCTACAGCTATTGAGCAGCCTAAGCAACAGGCACGGAGTTGTTGCTTGCTGTGTAACACCACAGCCTGCATTTCTCTTTTCAAAGTCTTTCAGACTCTCATGCTGCTTTTCCAAAGTTGCACTTGGAACATCCCAGGATGCAAGAGAATGACAACTACTGTGGTGCCTTGTTTTCTGCTCAGTGTTCAGTACTAATTTTCTTGTGCTTCCATGTCTCACCCAGAGAACAAGACACTGTTGTTGTTTTTGTTGGCTTTTTTATCATTTACTGGGAATTGAGATATTGGCATAAGTATCACTGCATTAGAACAGCCTGTGCATATTAACTGAGACCTGAGGACAAGTGGTTCTACTTGTACTTGTTTAATATTTCCTAATGAATTCACTTTACTTTGACACCATTCATCTCTAGGCAGAGAAGACTTTTTAAGGACCCTAGATTCCTGTCTGTTTCTGGTAGTAAACATCATGGACAACTTTGGAATGATAAAAAACACCCCAAAGGATCTGAGGAAAATTACTTTCAAGCTTCAGTTGGTGGTTAATACATACCACTATGCTCATTTCAGCACAAATAACTAATCCTTAAAAAAACTACTTCTCAGTAGAAAACTTGATGGTTAAACATTACTCAAGAACATAGTTAAGCACTTCTTGCATAAGATCTGCAACCTTTAAAATTCAGTGTTCTTGTGGTAAGGAAACAATCAACCACTGGTCCTCTGATAGTGACTTCTACATCCTAATCACCCAATCCACCAAAGACAATGTAGTGTAGTTTAATTTCTTCTATTATCCATCTTTTGTGCTACCTCAGGGCAGTAACCAAGTTACACTAATTGTAACAGCAATAAAATGAGCAGGTCATTAAAAACCAGCCAAACACCGCAGTAGTTCTGACAATCACAAAAGGTCATGGACCATCACTGAAGGGGAACTGAGCCAATGACATCTCTGGCTCTACAATGGCAGCAGAGGCCTTCCACACTATTTATTCCCCTTGAGCTATTCCAGGTCAGCTAACAGATATAATCTGCACAACACACCCTAGATAATGGATGCCAATATTAAGTTATTTTCAAAAATATCATTAGACAATAATAAAATGATAAAAAAATTAATAAAAGCAAAATATGATTGTTAAAATTTGACATATAAGTATTACTTACTTACATTATTTATTAAATAATATGTAATTTGTATCTTCTAAATAATATATATTATAATGTATACACACATAAATATAAAAGTATATGTGTAGGCACTGAACTCCAGGACATTCTCTATACATTTATGGGCAGTGCTGAAATAAACCCTTCACAACCAAACCATTTTTCAATACCTTCCATTACAGTTTTGGCCAGAGGCACCTCTGACAAGTCATGGAAAAATATATTCTAGCACACAATATGTGCCAAGATGAATTACACATATAACTTTAAACTGAATTTACTAATAAACTGATGTGAAGTCTGAAGCCTGAGAAGACCACAATTTGTGAAGCTGAATTTTGTACTCAGATTTAATAATATGCTTTCATATAATTATCTCTTTATATCAGTATTAATTAAAATAAATAGCAATTTAAAATCTAAATTCATTTAAATTGAGATACCTGATAATTTGCTAAAGTTTCCTAGCTTTATTCTCATAGCAAGAATTTCCCTAAACCTGAATTTGCACATGACGTGCAATCTTAAAAGAAACCAAACAAAACACCACAACCAAAGCATTCTGTAAGAAAGTTTTATAACAATAAGTTGTTCCAGCTTGGTATTTTTCTTCAATTCTTAATTGTGAAATTTCTTCTTCTTCCGATTCCTCTTCCCTGCTGCAAGAGCTGCTTTTTCACTCATGATCTCCTGATACTTCTTTTTATTATATCTGAACAAAATAGATAATTTACTTTTAAGCATGGCAAACTAAAGTTCAGGAAAAGATAACATGGACAGTACTCAATGCACATTATTTGCCAAACTGAGTTTTCTCATGTTTTCTGAATCAGTTTCTTTGATTGATACACTTATGCATAAGTAAAGAGGAATCAGCAGTTGGATTAATGATAAATGCAGGTAAATTTGCTTTGGAAGTAAATTCTATTGAATTTTGTAATTAATTTTGGTGGTGGCGGGGGTCTTCATTGCATATGCAGTCATATTTTGGACAGTCTGCTGAAACACTGCTACTGCTTCTAAGGGGAAGACTCAACCATTTCCACAACACCATAAAGAAATTACGGCCACTTTTATAGTGCCTTCTCACCACACTCAAGATAATAAACCTCACTCTACTCCAGATGGAAAACTGAGATGAGGTGAGTAGTAAACAACGAGCAGGGTAATTGCTGAATGTGAGTTGCTAGCTCCTTGAACACAGACTCTTATGTACCTGCTCTGATAAGTACGACAGACACTGCACACTGAATAGTGCTGAGGCTTTAAATGCAACACCAAAATCTGACAAATACCTGCATTAATGCTGAAGTATATCATTAAAGCCCTTAATTAGCCACAACATAAACTGATCAAATTTCAAATACATTAATTTTTAAAACTCTAATAAATACCTAATAAATCAGATCAAACCAGAAAACTACTTAAGAAATAGATACGGTATCTTTCCTTTCCAACATTATAGTTAAATGTACAAGTCTGACAAAATTAACTATATAATTGCAAATCATGCACCACTTCAAAGAAAACATGTCATTATGTGAAAAGAAAAGTGAAGATAAACATCATGTAATAACCAATACCAAAATGGACCAACTAAATGATCTACTCCAAAAACTGTAGGCTATGCAGACATTAATTAATCCAATCATAATCTTCAAGTCTTCTAGCACAATTTTGATTCCCATTACAGGTGGCAGACTGACATATTTATAAAATGAAACAATACCAACATTCACAGAATTACAGGCTGCTCTTTTCTGTCAATTATGCCTAGAAAAAATAATCAGTCTTTAAGAATGGCTGCCAATAGTGATGACTGAAGTTGGATAAAACCCTTTAATGAAGATGAAATATAAATTATCTCAGTCTAATTATCCCCTTCAATAAAGGTTCCTTAGACCTGCTAAATGGCAGAAATGCTATAGAAATGCTAAGAGTAAAAATTTTTCTTTGAAGTATAACAAACCACCCAACAAACTGAATAAAACCAAAAAAGGCAACAGAGTTAAAAATACTCCTCTTTTACGTGGGATATTAGAATTACAAAACTACTTTTAAATACCTTCTGAACTCTGAATCTGCAAGCAGCTCTTCCACAATGGTTCTCTTCCTCTGTTTCTTAGGGATTCGGCTGTGGTAAAAGTCTATGGGAGAATCAACTACAGTTCCAACCTAGGAAACAAAAATGAAAACATTCTTACTGTACATGAACAGCAAAATGTTAATTTGTCTTTTTTTTTAAATCCCCAGCAGCAAGTGTGAAGACACCTACAGAGCAGACGAGAATGACAGCTGCTTAATAAAAGTGCACAATACCAAAATAAGTAAGTCATGTTTTGTATGCAGAGTCCTTTTTGGTCTCCTGATGTAGTGCAGAGAGGAAGGCCTGAGCTCTAAGACAGTACAGTTTTCTATGCTGGACTGCTGTATCAACACTTTAATTCATTAAAGTTCTTAACTTTTAAACATTTTAAACATAAGGGAAAAGAAACCTTTATGACCACCTTAAAACTCTCCCTGTCTGTCCTCCTGGTGGTTTTGCTAGATGGCTACACAGCCCTAATACAAGTGCTTCATCCTGAAACACATCACATTTTTTCCAACCAGCATGTCAGTCAGCTCTCACAGTTCAGGTTAGCAGTAAAGATATACACAGTACATGTTTCATGCAGTGAAAATAAAACTGTGTGAATCTAAGTATGTTGAACACTTCAGTCTAAGTTTCTCTAATTTCAAAACATATAACACCCTCAACACTACAGAGAGAAGTGGTAATATTTTGAGAAATGAAAACATTTCCTCAAGCATGCTAACTATTCAAAGTTTCTGGAGGCCCATTTCTATAGCTTCCATAGTAATTTCTTTATTGATACAAACCATTTCAAAGCTGAGAACTACAAGCAGCAAAAATTTCAGCTAATTGCAAAGGTAGCTGTCTCCATTTAAACTGTGTTAGCCAGCAAGAAAATAAAAGCCAATTATTTTCTACACACTTGTTTAGAAAGGCCAGTACTCCAAAAAAGCAGTGAAAAATCTAGTTCTCTGAGGGTTCAAAATATGGATTGAGTAAGATATTTGATCACTTCTAAGAGATCAGCCAAAGCTTAAAAACACCGACAGCATATATACATATGTAACACAAAATTAAACAGATGCAAACTCCAGCCAAATAATCAAAACACTCTAATAATTCAGATAAGAAATTAAATGAACATAGACACTACCTACAAAATGGGCATTATCAGGTATCCTTAAACAGCCATTCAAAACTTCAGCAGTACAATGCCACCTTCTGCTGCTTCCTTACCTGGAAGTACTTAGGGAGACCATCTCTATCATTCTTCTTATAGAAATGCTTAGGGTCCAACGAAGCTCTCATCTTCAAAACTTTAAGGTCATTTTTCAGTTCACTTGTGATTTCTGGGGCTTTCATACCAAACCAGCCATCACCTGTTGTCTTCTCTCGCTCTGCCTAGGATGCAATACCAAGAACAAAGAATTTGCATTCAGTAACTAGGACGAGACAGAAGAGGGAAGTCCTCTGACAAAAAGACAGATAAAGCATTTAGAATGTAAATATGTACCTTTAAAACATGTATTTTATGACTGTTATAATGGAGTTTATCAGCACTGCATCAATGACAGATCTGTACTGAGCATATAACCATTCACTGTGCTTGTGACTGAAAGGATGACTTTTCAGAGGACAGCTCAGAGAAGACACTAAACTGCTGTTCATCACTCCATGTCCAGTGAGGCCTGGATATGCAGAGTCCCAGCATGCAGCTTTCTACCACAGCTTGTTTCGTTATTTGAGGCATCACCAGCTCTTCACTTACCCTGCGTTGCTTCTTTAGCTGGTGAAGTGATTCCCTGTAGGGTGGGACACATTCCTTTCTTTCAAAGTCTGGAGTTATTACACTCTTCTGCAAGAGCTGTAAAAATTTTTTTGAACATTAGAGAGCCACCTCACTGATACAAATTTTACAGCTTAACTGTATGTACAGAACCTACTGAAGGGATCATGCAGAATCTAAGCAAGCATTCTAATGCAATACAGTAAGGATCTTCAAAACAGAACACTGGACAACAACAGAAAGCAGCTGACTTGCTCTGGAGGAAGTGAGACAGCAAATCCTCTGGATAAAGAGGACTATCATGGATGAGCCAAAGAAAAGTCTCAACAAAAATAACACATTCCCTTTACTTCAAAGGGAGCTTTTGAAAAAAACCTAAGTCCATGCTAGGGTATAGACTTTTATTTACTGAAATTCATTCTGGCTGTGGGCTAAATATCTTGTCAGCAGACCTTAAGCTTGTGTATCATTAGGCAAAACTCCAGGTATAATCAACTTTATTTTACAAGGTAATGCTAGAATTTGCACTGTTTTTCAGTTTCTGAAAAGTCAGTTATATTTAAACTTTCACCATTAAAATCAAATGTCAAACCACACTTTGGTCAAAAAGAATGTAAGTTCTCAATGAACCATGAAAAGGGTACTTTAAAATCAAACAAACCAACCTTCTTAGATTAACATCTTTGTGTTGCTACAGTCACAGATAACTGAATAATTATAAACACGTTACCTGGTCCTTCTTCTTCGCCTTCAGTGGTTCAGTTACACTTGATCTAGGCTTCTGATTTTTTGCATCAAAACTGATATATAAACCTCCAAGCTTCTTGATATTCAAACCAGGGTCTATGCTACTGGAAAGATGTAAACTAAAGGAGAAATAGTTAATTATTAGAACATTGTAACATGCATGCAGCCAAACCTTCTACCATCCTCTGAGGACAACAGAAAAAATATTTTTCTTATTCTTCCCAATTAGGTTCAGTTTTGCAATGATTTTAAGTCTTGTTATCTAGATTATGTAATTTTGAAATGACAGGTACGGGGGGATTCATGCCATTATGAGAAGTAAGACTTATTATTAAAAAATACCTGTGAAATCACTTCCACAAATCTTTCATATTAACTCTAATGCTGGATTCTCATCTTAGGTATTATTATCTTCTGTATAATTGAATTCTTAAATTTGCTTAACCTTGCCAGAACTCATGACCAGCATCCTTCTATACACTGACAAGCTTGCTAGCTAAGAAGAAAAACCCCAAACATATTGGTGGTAAAAATATTGTAACTCTTAATAAGAAGAGCTCTTAATAATAAGACCTCTTAATAGAATTCATTGTAGGAATGTTTAAGTCCTTGTCTGTATAACCGTACTAGGAACAAAGTCATTAAACTTGGATAAGAAAGTGGTTGGATGGTTGCATCCAGAGGGTCGTGGTCAATGGCTCAGAGCCCTGATGGTTCTATGAAATTTCAAGGTTAGTATGTTCACATTTGTTTCACTGCTTCATTCGGGCAGCCAAAGAAATGTATCCACAAACAATGTACAATGGCTGTTTTTGATGACAAGAATGTTTAAAAGCTCCAAACTACAATGCAGAGAAGATGGTAATATCTAAAGAGGTAAAACAGGTATTTACTGTAGCTTGAATGCTTATTAATACAAGCCCTTTAAGAACTTTCTATCGAACTGTGACTGATCTTGCATAATGCCTTCACACTGAATGCTTGCCTAAGCTTTCTTAGCTAAGACTTCTGGTCTACCTGAAGGTTTTTACTAGATTAAAACTTATTTATCGAACTTAAACAAGTACTATGCTTTAAACATAAGAAGGGATTTTAGCAGCAGCTGGACTACAAGAATTCAAGAAGTATCACTCCACCTAAATTATTCTGATTCCATGCTAGGTTTCACCTGAAGAGTCGCCATTCACAGCACAGCAACAACTGACACATAAAATTATATACGACTGTTCTAAAAGCATTATCTAATCAGGGAATGTGTAAGGAATTCACTGGACCTCTTGTTATCTACATTCCAATTGGAAAAAAAAAATTAATAAAACTTGACCTGAATAACCCATTCAGTCAGCCTGACCAGTTTCATGCAGTTTCACATTGCTTTTTTAAGCTGAACACATACAAGGCCTCCAGTTCCTACTATATTCAGAACTGAAAAAAATCCTGAAACCTAAATTTATGGACCACATTCATATCTTATAATATGTGTAATACCACTTTCTGCAGCAACATGACAGATGTGATGAGACTAGTCTCTTATTTATTCTGCACTTAATGTGCATATTCTTAAATGAAATGCAGATTCTTTAGCTATTCCTAGCAAGATACTTACACGTCAACCTTATTTTTCAACAGATCATCATCTTCATCTTTTTCATCTTCATCTATCAAATCCTCTTCATCCTCTTCCAAATCTGATTCTTTATCTTTTTCACCTCCTTCACGCTTATTTTTAGGATCACTGTCTTGGTCTACATCATCCAGATAATACTTTTGGCTTGAACTCATGCCAGGCTCAGTATCAATTACAAAAAGACCTTCAACATGCAGTGAACTGTTTTTTGAAGATTTTTTGAAGGAAGGAGTTCCCTCATCTGACTTTTCATAACACAGATTCTCATCAACTGTATCTATGTCTGCCACATCGCTATTTTCAGAGTCGTCACTTTCACTGTTGCTCAGAAACAATGCAAGAGAGTTGTTATCACTGCTTGGTTTCTCACTGCTGTAGGATACCTCATGTTCTTTTGTTTGGTTGTCACCACTGTCTGCACCAATTTCGAGCATCCTGTTCTCACCAATGCTTTCAGTTGTCTGTGCAAAAGTCACATCCTTTGATGGGCTGCTCACTGCACTAGCTCGTTCACTCTTCCTTAATTTATCATCACATGAGGAAGACTGCTGTGCATCTGCCTCAGCATCTGCTCTTTCACATTCTGCAATTTTTTTACTTTCACTTGGTGTTACCTGTCCTTGGGGTTCTATAAATTGTTTGGGACTCATGCAGTCAGTCAAAGAAACAGCCACATGCTCTAATTTCCCCTTCTTTGCAAGTATTTTACTGTGATCTTCTTGTATTTGGCCACATATTGCTTCTGAATGGTCTATCTCGACAGACTGTGTATTTTCTTTTGTTTTTTTCACAGGTGATTTAGTGTCACTTTGTTTTGTTTTTGTAAGACTGGATGTCACATCATTTAAAATCTCTTCTTTTGTGTCTTCACTCCAGGTTGCATTAGCACATTTGGAAGCACATTTGATTTTAGGTGAACTGGGTTCTTTATTACCATCAATGAAGGTGGAAGCATTTTCTGTGTCACTACCAAGTTTTGCAGTAGGTCTAGAATCAGAAATTATTATGGGATCAGATTTAATAGTGTCCTCAATTAAATTCTCGTCCTCTGAAACAAATCTATTTTTTTTCTCAGTCTGCTTAGTATTTTCTGCTTGTGATTTCATTTGCATGCTCCTAGTAATTCGTTTTGGGGTGACACATGGCTCCACAAGAGAACTTATGCAGCACGATTCTGCATCAGAAGTATCTTCACTCTGGGCTTCACGAACTCCATGCAATTTCTTTTTATTTTGTCTGATCCTTGTATTTGTGGGAACATTAAGCATCTGGACACCAGAAACAGCAGAAGAACAAGACTCAGCTTCAGAGACATCATCTTCATCCAGAATCCTACTTAACTTATTTACAAAAGCTGTGTTGTCATGTCTTTTTTTGTCAGCAGACTCTAATTGACAAGGAATTACAATTTGTCGCCTTCGTGTTATTCTTACAAACAAAGGTGTCTGGAGACCAGACACAGAAGAGCAGTTTGATTCTGCTTCTGACACATCACCATCAACTTGTGGCTCAGCAACTGATTGTGCTGACTGAAGAGCTGTGTTCTCATTCTTAGTGATCTGCATCTCTGAGCTGTCACTGACATCTGATTTCATTTCTTTATGTTCCAACTCTTCAAACGGGCATTCTTGAATCACCTCTGGCTCACGAACTGATTTAGTTCTTCTAGTCATCCTCCTAGTCACAGGAGTACTAATTTCACCAGATCCCACCTAGAAAAGGAGTAAAGAAATGCATGGCATTTACAGATAAAATAACTACATAAAAAGGATGTTATAAAAATAACCGAGAATCTTTTAAAACAAATCTATTTAAACTGACAACACATGTCTCTGCGTAGCCCTATCTGTGTGGAAGAAGTCTTAACAAACCATCCGTTGCTTATCTCTCTACTGTATTTTGGTCAGGGCAGGAGAAGAAACACATACATCCTTTTAAAAAATATAAACAAATATCTCCTAATTCTAAAAAGTCCTGTCAAGTTGTCAGGGGAAGCAAATCCAGAAAAAAACGTTTAGGAATATTCAAAGACTTCCTCAACGATAAACCACTAAATACATCAACGATCAAAATGTGCCCCAAAATGCTGTCCAAAACCAATTTTAGGTCTACCAAAAAACTGGCCGCTCAGCAATCAAAACATTAGATGTGGTCTGCTAAGTATTATTTTAAGTGACAGAGAAATGCCAGAACATCTCTCATGGGAAGTAAAACAAGCCTACCTTTAACTCCCAACACTAAATGGCCCAATGACCTCCGGCGGCTGCTCCCGTCCCGCAGGGCCGGCTGCAGCACGGGCACGGCGGGCGGGCGGGCGCACAGACACCGCCCCTCCGGGCTCCGCGGCCGCGCACCGACGCCGCGCTCCGTGCGGAGGCTGCACCGCCCGCTCGCTTCCGACCCCGCACCCACTGCCCGCCCCGCTCCCGGCTCCGCTCACCTCCGCCGCACCGGCGGGATCGGCATCGGGATCGCCGGGGCTGCCGCCGCCGCCGCCTGCCCTCGCCCCCTGCTCCCTGCGCCGCGCCGCCGCCGCCCGCCTGGTGTTCACCATGTTGCCGCCGCGCCGCACCCGCCCTTTCCTCCCTGCCCTCCTTCCTTCCTGCCGCCCGCCCTTCCGGGCCCCGCGGCAGGAAAAAGGTTCCGGGGCGGCCCCGCCCGCTCTGCTCTGCCCGGCCCGGCGACGCGTGCCCTGACGTGGGAGTCGCGGGCTGCAGGCACTTGGAGAAGTGTCTGCACTAAAAAATGCTGCACTAAAAAGCCTACGGGAATTTCAAATTTTAGCAAAACTTTCAGGTTTCTCATGGAAGGAAATCCCTTCTCACCCATCTCAATGCAAGCCAAACGAATGAGATAATGTGGTAATTTGATAAAGTGTTATGCTATTGGTGACTCTAGAAATATCACGTCTTAAAAGGTACTTTTCTACAGCAAGCGAACTATTAGCGGTTAACAGAAAGGAAATAAATCATTATCCCATTAGAGCAGCCTTCACATTGGTTTAGCACAGTTCCTGTTTTGTAGCAGTTCAATATAAAAAACTGAGCACACACAAAGGTCTGATAAGATACAGAATCATCCAAATAGAGACAGAGCCTACAGACAGTAGTTAAATCATAAGCACACAACACAGAGCTAGTAGGAAAGTTTAATTTTAAACTCGTGTAATTCTGAACTCTGATACACACTGGACTAACATTAAAAAGAAACCACTACATTTTTATGAAGAGGAAAAGCCAAACTTTTATTGATGTATTACTGGTTTCAATTCCTTGTTCCTCTCATTTATCAAAAGCACTGAAGAAGCCAAGAAAATTTCCTGCTGTTTGCCACTACAAATACAATATTTGAGGACTAAGGTACCTTGAAAAATCTTCATCATTAAACTTAGTGGAATGGATTATAGGAACCTGACACTCCAGACATTACCTACAGGCATTCAAATTCCACTTGCTGCCTACATGAAGAATTTGAAATATGTTGGTGAAAATTCATTCCCTTACAGTCCAAATCTCAAAATATGTACAACAAAGTTAATGACTACTTCCAGTATGAGGCCATGCCCCTGTCTGAAAACACAATGTATTTACTATTTTAGACACTCAGTATCAAAGTTCCTGCTAAACTACAAGTTGAACTTTAGGTATCTATTCTAATTTAAAGGCCAAGGAAAGGAAAAGGCCTTTTTGACAGAAGGACTACATTAAACCAAAAGCCTTGCCTTAGCTGCAGCAATCTCTCTGGGATTAAAAAGCCAGTGCGCCAAGCTGCTGCCAATCAGAAACATACCTAACTTCAAGCTAAGCCTTGCTTCATCTTTCCTGAGTGGCACTCAAGCAACAGGTTTCCCAGGCAACCACAAAAGAAGTAATTAATTTTAGTGAACAGCATCACCATTTACTGTCTATTCTATTTCGCTAATTGCTTGCGTAGTTCACAAGTATCAAAAAAACAAGCCACAGCTGAGGAGGAGACAGGCACAATTCAGTTTTTGATTAACAGATTTCTTCACTGCTTGTTTTCAAATTGTATGTTAAACATTCACTATTAATACATTTTCTATTTCAAACAGTAAAAATGCCATCACACTTGTGCGAACAATAAATGAAGTGTATCGAGGCACAAAGAAGCCAGAAGGAATTCAAGTAACAGTCAGAAAGTAATCTGGAAGATGCATTTTCTTCTAAATTATAGCGGTCTTTTCCACTCTATTAAACCAATTTTCCCACCCCCACAAATTAAACAGCTGACTTGCCAATATATACATATCACATAATGAGATACCAGCTTAATTTTTGGGGGGTATTGTATCATAAAAAATGACAATTTTCTATAAAAGCTAGTCCTTGAATGCTTGAAATGCGTACTCACCAGCTAAGTATGATTTAAGAGAAATTTGTTTTTTAAAAAACCAAAAATATATGTTTCTCCATACTACCTAATGGCAGCTACAATATAATGATAATTTTTACAGTGAACTGGTCATAAAAAGAAAATTATTTTAAACTGTTACTCTATAGATAACTTCAATAAAAAAAGCCCCAAAATATTTCATATTTTGAATCAATAGTTAAGAAAGAAAAATAGTGTTAGAACACTACAGACATTCCTACTGACATCACACCGAATAATTACAACTTTTGGTAGTTCATTATAAATGCTGTAAAAATCTTTCTATGAAAAATGCAATGTTCCCCCATCCCAAAGAAATTTAAACACCTTTTACAAAAAGAAAAAAAGTGTTTTAAGATGCATTTCTTTTAGCTTGTATGATATAGCCTTTGGACTTGATAATTCCTCTGCTTTTAACAATGACTGAATACCGCAGAAGCCATAAAGGAATCCACTTGTTTGCTTTCACGTTCTGGATGCTTTCCTGGAGAACTTCTTGGAAACTTGCTTCACAAAGTAATTCTGAAGTTAAAAAAGGGATATTTGTGCTTAAAACAATATCATGTAAACAGCTGCAAAAAGCAACACTTAGTAAGAGAAGCCTTTTCCTACATTAAATATCTTAAGTGGTACCACATACCCTTCAGATCTACTCTTCCAGAATGCATTTAGGGCAAAAGCAGCTGAATATTACAAAATAAATCTCCAGGACACTTTTTTGCAACACTGAGTATTTTCCACAAAACTAACTGAGACTCTGGAATATGAAGTGGAGTTGATCAGCAGAGTCATTAGTGAGAGAAAAAGAAAATTAAATTTGAGAAGCTAGCTTGACAAACCAGAGGTGAGTAAAGCATAGGGCTGAAATCAGCAAAGTACTGAGCATTCAGAGTTACCTCTGCAGTCACTGGAAAGTCAACATGTATAGTATCTCCCATAACTGGGCCCATAATAACCATAAGCCCAGAAAGCTTTAAGAAAGATGGACTTAAATGCCACAAAGCAAGAAAAGAAGGCAAGTAAAAATCCTCCTAGTTTCCTCTGGGATGTTCATCAAGAGAACAATGTCTTTGGTGAGGAGTGCTCACCAAAAATAGTCTTGATACTCTTTAGCTGACTATTACAGAAAAGTTTGTTGAGCAAACAACACATAAAGGAATCACAACTTGTGCTGTTTTCTATCAAATCCTCTTCTCCTTCATTTCATGACTTTCAGTGGATACTATTTATTAAAATGCAAGTTGCATTTGGACTTCAGAGGACATGGAATTGTCAGATTGAATGGAATTTCATCTTGCATGCTGCCAGAGCAGTGATAAATCCTGCCAGGCACTGATGGAATTCATTAGTTGTTACAGTGGTACTATCAAGTATATACTTCATAAGAAATGCTTCACATACTTTTTTCTTTGGGATCAAGTGGAAAGAAAGGAGAAGAAAGGAGAAGTATCATCATGAATAACTAGTCATAAACAAGAATGTAGGGAAGGAATTAACTAAATAATGTTTAAGACTTTTTATTATTCCAACAAGGTGTTAAGGTGTCCAACACTCTTAAGGTGTTCTAAAATGAAGAAGACTGATGATGTTTGAGAGAAACGATTGTTATATCCCAGAAGATTGCAGAGAGCTGGTAACTCAGCTCTACAGCTCAAAGGAAAGCCTCCAATTTCTTCATTCTTTTAGTAAATTAATCAATGCATTTAAAAAAGTGAAGAATTTACAACTCTTTTTGTAATGATGTTATTTTAAGAAGTCAAGACTTTTGAAAATATCCTGCTTAAAGCATAGTAATTTTACAGATCTAATATTACCAAACTACTTGAAAATTAACTGGCCGTTAACATTTCTATGTAATCTATTTCACAAGTTCCAGGCAAGTATACTTTCATTTGTAACTATTTATAATTCACTGGCCTTCAGCAATACATTTAATTCCATCTTTTGTAGAAATAAACATAGTACAAATTTCTCAGTAGGTTTTTCTTCTATTTACTTTATTTTCTCTGATTAGAAGTATTTCAAGAAATTATCCAAGGCTGCAAGATTGTTTCAAGAAGGGGTAGCGGGGGAGAAGGAAGCAACAGCAGTAACTTAACAGAAATATTTCATAAAGGAGAAACTTTTAAAATCCTTAGTTCAGGCTTCAAATATAACAAACTTTGAAGTTCAGGAAAAGATTATTCCTGATTTTCTACTGAATAAATGCATTTAGAAGTTTTCTGTTAACTTAATCAGCTAAGTCTTACCTTTAGGGTCATTGTGAGTTAGCAGCTGTATGTCACATTCTTTTGCAAATGCTGTGAGATCAGGTGGCATCACACAACAGGAAGCTAGGTTCACCTGATTACTACTTGGTTTCACCTGAGAGTAACAAAAAAAATACTTGTATATACATACTAATATAATGTACTTATATTAGCTGTTTTCCTCATGCCTTCTATTACAACAGAAATTTTGCTTTGAACAATTTGTCTTTGACCATTGTTTTGAAGTTTGAGCAAGGCTAATTAATTCTGCATGATTAGGAAGCTGCAACATCTGCAATTCCCAGAAGCACATAGCCCCAAACAGGAGTAGGATCTAACTTCAGGTGCTGCCATAGCAAGATGAGTGCTAACCCAGTGCACTCGGGCTCTCTGTCTGCTGTGCTCCCAAAACTGCAGCAGCTTTACTTCCACCCTCTCTAGTAAAAGCATTATAAGGATGTTAGTTTGGAAAAGACTTCAAATTAAAAAATCCAAAACCATTTTTGTTAGGGATATATTAATTTGCAATCTTCCATGCCTTCAGGAAAATGCTTGATTCAGGTCAAGTTAAAACTTTCTCCTCACAAACTGCATTCATGATCACCATGCAGGTGGTCATTAAATCCTGCAATTGCCCTCTCTCAGTGCACATAAAACACTGAGGGCCACAAAGATGATCAGATGACTGGAGCACCTCTCCTATGAGAACAGGCTGAGAGAGTTGGGATTGTTCAGCCTGGAGAAAAGAAGGCTCCAGAGAGACCTAAGAGTCCCTTCCAGTACCTTAAAGGGGCTACAAAAGAGCTGGAGAAGGATTTTTTGCAAGCACATATGGTGATAAGACAAGAAGAATCACTTTAGACTGACGAGGCAGGTTTATCTTATGTATTAGGAAGAAATTCTTCAATGTGAGGGTGCTAAGGCACAGAAAAGTGCTGGATGGCAGCCCCATCCCTAGAAGCGTTCAAGGCCGGGTTGGATGGGCCTTTCAGCAATGTGGTGGAAAGTCTCCTGTCCATGACAGGAGGCTTGGAACCTAAATGACCTTTCAACCCATTTTATGGTGCTATGAATTAGTCACTCTGGACAACAAAGTCTTGTGCCATTTCATTCAGAGCCTGTCTTCCTCTTTACATTTAAGCTTACCATTAAAACATAGTTTTTTCAAGGGGAAATGCTTCCCTTTGTAACACAGCTTAAAGTGAAAACTGCTACATTTTCAGAGTCACTGGAATGAATCTGAAGGTTTAAGAGTACTGTTTGTACTCCTTCCTAAGTATAAAAGAATCCAAAACTCAAACCTTCAGTACTTCAAAGAACCTTCTTCTGAACAGACCTGTGGTTTCCAGCTGTCTCTAGTCAGTACGTAGGAACACTGAACAAGCAACAGTCATATTTGAGCCTCCCCCACCTTGAACATTATGACCATCCACAAAATGTTGAAAATAACAGGGCTAATTAATATTTTATATATAAACCATTTATATGTAACAAAGTGTCAGCCAACAAAGCAAGCAGTTACTCTGTCCTAAGAAATGCTATGAGTAGGAAGTTGGTTCTCACCTGTGCCCACAAATACAGCTGCTCTAACAGTGTTTTATCTAGGTCGGAGGTACCTATGGCAACAATCTTCTTGTGTTGAACTAGATTTTCAAGTTCTTTCCAATAAGGTTGCAAATATTCCAAGGACAGATGAGTTCCATCTTCAACAGGAGGTGGGGCAATAATGACTGAGTCTAACTGAGCAACTCCGAGGGCAGAACACGCTGAGGAAAAAGAACAGACACTGCAAAATCTTTTGTCAGATACAAACATAAACGTGACTCTTCAAATTTAGCAAAAACCACATCTCCTGCTTCACTCTGCTAGCTCTCCATTTACCATTTGAAACTCTGAGTGTATCTGCAGTCAAGAATAATAACACAACCTTTCTAGCAAAGATTCAAGCATACAGCTGAAGACCAAGATTCAGGTCTTGATTTGGTTCTAGGTCTTGGGAAAGTGAAAAACAAAACCAACAGAAAATAAACAAAAGCATGAAGCTTTTTCCTCCTTTTTAATGTTAAAACTCTATTTTTCTCTGAAGACATTGATGACAAACAATTCTCTATTTCTTCACTCTCCATTTCTTTTAAAATTTGTAGCCTTCACTATGAACTGTAAGTCAAGTACAGGACACGGGTTAGGAAAACTACTTGATATGTTTGATGAGTTAGACTAAAAGCACACCAAATACAGAGACTTAATTTGCCAGAGAAAAGCGCAAGTCTTGGGAGTCTCACTGAGCTTTAGAAAAAATGCAAGTCATGAGGCCCCTTAAGCACAGCAAATGGAACAGGACTACCTAGCTAAAATAATTATTTTCTTCAAGAGGAGGAGTTCATTATTGTATGTTTGACAAACGGTAGTAAAAATTACAATAAATAAGCTATTAACTGGGGTATCAATAGAGAATAACGGGATCTGACCCTTTCTTCTTCTTTCTTTCTTCCCTAAAGCCCAACAATCTTCCGAAATAGTAAAGTTCACTGCTGCTCACAATTACTGCTACATAAGGCCAACAGAACTTCATGCAGAGACATTGTTTGGCATTTTCAGTAAAACTTAACTATTTCATCACCTACTTGCAGCATTATTTTATCTCCTAAATAATCTCAGAAAGACTATGCAGTCAGTAGCAAATTTCATGACGTTAAATGCAACTAACAAGAACTGGCAAGAACGGCTGTACCACTGCTATTAAAACATCACATGCTATTTACTTTTTAACTAGTTTTGTGTGAAAGAATATAAACTTCCTCCTGCTTGTAGCAAGGAATCAGATTTGAGTTTGTGGATCCAAGGTCACAGTGATCCATTTAATAAGTTTACTGACTGAACTACTGTGCAAATAGATTTGATTAACTAAGTCTGTCTTAATAGGAAAACAGGATATACTTGTGACAGTGACTAAAAACACCTCTTAGAAATAACATTAGAACTTTTTCCATCTAAGTTCTAGAGTAAAAAAGAAATCTTGAGTTTGAGTTCCACACTTACCCAGGTCAACTGCATCTCTGATTGATGAAGAATTTGATCCAACGATGAAGAGCTTTGCTATTTTCAAACAAACTGGAATCAATAACTAAACAAGCCAGGTATTACTAATACACAGTCATTTGCTTTTGCTATACACCCTATTAATGAGTTTTTGGGTAAAAGATTTTTAGAATATACACCAATTACTTGAAAAATTGGAAAAAAACCCAATTTTTTGAATAGCGACTGCCCAATAAAGACACCATTCTCTTAAATTTCAATGTTGTTGTGCAGTCTCAGGACAAGAAATCATCCAGTTAGACGATGTAATAAGCTGTAAAGCATCAGGACATTAAGTAATAACAGTAACAACCTGTATAAGAACCCCAAATGTAATAGTACAAACAGACTTCTTCACAACTTACTGAGACTCAAAATGTACTAGTGCTAGTTTGGACTGCCTCCTTCAAGTTCATCATATTCAACCTGGAAAAATTATGCAAATAAATGTGCTTCCAATGGTATTTCTTAATTCCAGTATTATCTGTAATATTTTGCTTCAAAAATGTCAAAGACTCATAAAATACTTTTAAAATATCTTGAGGTGATGTAAGTTAAACTACAAAAATGCTGAGCTGCTTTAAAATCTGAAATACTAATTCAAGACTTTCTTAGCCAATGTTTAAGAACAACAGTGTGCAGAAGTGTAATTTAATTCTGCAATTACAAAAAAGAGCAAAAAACCCCATCTATGAATATCCTTTTAATGACTGCATATGAAACCTTTCCATGCTACTGGATTTTTGAGTATGTTCTTACCTGATACTTTCAACTCATCCCTTTCTTCAGGATTTATTTTTTCTATAGCTTGAGCTACAGAACATTCCAGAACCTCCAGTGTTTCCTGCAGTAAGTACATGAGACTTAGGAGCAACTCATCAAGAGGCGACAGTAAGCTCCTGAAGAATGTTTTTAAGTAATTTGGGGGGGGGGGAAAAAGTGTTTTACAGCAGTTAGAAACAAAAATAGTAGAAAAATGCAAAGACAGACAGAAAGTAACCCAAGGCTTCATGATCACTGAGGGGACGTCAAAATAATGAAGATATATGAAAAGCCCTATATGACCCTAATATAGAAAATACAAATTACTGATTAGAATTACTGGAACAAGATTCAGTAGTTCTAGTAGTTCTGAATTTATGATATGAAAAGACTGCTGTGCCAATTCAAAGGACTTTGTTTTAAAAAAGCCTCATGACCAGCTGAAAAGAATCCCATCAGAATTAGGAGGTTTGAGTGTTGGATGGGAACATCTTTGCAAAAAAGTATTTTGTGATTTCAGTGAAGCTTATGAAAAACCTACAGTGAAAATGCTGTAAAATACTGATTTACGACAGTAATTATTTCACCCCCTGACATCATTTAGGATTAGGCTGACATGTCAGCTGGCACAAGTTTTACCTACATCAGGCTTTGTATTATAGGCACACTCAACACTCTACCCCAAGCAAAAATGCTTTCCTAATTTTTGCTGTGCTACCAAAAGATTCTCAAGTGACCTTTTGAGTTACTCCATACAGTCAGCATTTTAAACAAAACAAAACTTTTTTTTTAAATTATTGGGTATCAATATAATTAATGAGAATTTGGAATTACGCACGGTAACATGTTCTTAGAGTAAAACCCAGCTTACACTAAATAATCTACTTTAAATGGACGACTACATTGGATAGAGACAAGTGTTTGTTTTTTTTTGTCTTCTTGAGCAATCATTAGTTCTTCCACAAATGACTCAGCAATAACTGTCTCACACACTTCAGTCTGGAATGTAACAACGTGGAGCTGATGCCCCCATTATATAACAACTGGTAACAAAACCCAAAGAAACAATCAGGAAAATTTTTTTAGGTTTCTTGTTGTTATTGTTATGTTTTTTGGGTACCTTTTGTTTTTCCCTGAAACATGCTAATATTTCACAGAGCAAATAATAAATTTAGTGGGGACGTATTACTGTTTTGTTGAATTTCAGAAGCAAAAATGAAAGAGAAGCAGGCAAATACACCAAGATCTTCACATCAGATGTTCATGGCTGTGGCTTTAAGATTTATGTGGAAGTCTTTAGCTCTTAAGGAAAAATTGCCACTTCTGCATCTCCAGAAATATTTCTGAGACAGCAGATCCTTCAGAGCTCCCCTCCAAATGGGATGGTCTTCAACCATCTGTGAACTCCACAGTTCAGAGAATTCTCCACTGAGTTTTAACAAGCATGCTAGCAAGCTTCTAAGGTACACAGATTTTATTTACTTTTACTTGCCCCCATAATTAATTTAAAATCTTACAGACCACTGCTTTTACTTTGCCAAGAACTGTCTTATCTGCCATCAACAGGATTCTCTCTTTACACTGTTATTTCTTAACCTCTCCAAATTTACTAAACATTAAGGAAAGAAATGGAGTTAAGAAATATTCCTTCAAGCTATCTTGAGCTGCAGATACTTATACAGCAATTTAATAGTTACTGTAAGTTTTAGAAGTGTAACCAACTATCTATGTCTTTGGTTTCACATGTAATATGGGTGAGATGCAAAACACCTCTCCTACCTGGCTTTGGCCTTGGCTGATCTTTGAGCTCCACTCAGTCAGTGTTTTCTGGATGCAGTCCCGCACCTACAAAACATTTTTTCACACTGAAGCGTGGGTATGTTCCAGCCACACACAAACACAACAGCAGAGATGTGCAGGACAGACAGCATAGCTGAACTAACGACATCATCCCACAGAAGATTCTTCCTTCACAGCTTCTACCTGAAACTAGCTCAAGCTAGTTTACTTAGATATTTTTCTCTCCTCTTCCAGAGTTTTAGCAGTAATACAAGTACTGTACTTCAGTTATTTCTCAGACCAATGCCATCTTAAAAAGAAACTACAATGCTAAGCAAGCAAAAACTAGGACATGGGGTGGTTTGGGGTTTTTTGGGTTTGCAGCTTTTTTGCACAGAAATTCTTAAGTTATAAAGTAGTCAGGTAAGAACATAAGTGCCATGACACTGTAGAAATGAGACTTTACAATCAATCCCTAAATATCCATTTTATTAACACTTCTCTTTCTAAGATGTGTACAACCCTTCCCATTTACTGCTTACCTATTCCACTAAGCAAAACCACTAATGCTTTTAAGTCCTTCATCACTGTAGGGTGAACCTACAGATCCTACGCCATACTTGCATGTTTCCTTCATCCACAGATGCAAAATAAACTCGACTAAGATTCTGATCATGGATTTTCTTGAACATAGTAAGACATAATTATTAAATCAGCTAACTATTTTATACAGTACCAGTGCTGCACCTGTAGCAGTGCTGTAGCTTCCCTCTGATCCATCCCAGGAATTAAGTACAGGTACTGTCTGACTGCCACCTGCCACAGGTAGGAGCACTTCCACCCGCTGCTGCTTTACTTCACTTTCCACAGAGTATTTTATAAGTGTGTGCATACCTACTTTGTGTACCAGTAAGCAGCCATTTCCTATGACACTGGACTCAGACAGCTCTAATACTATGCACAAACTAGAAGTCAACATCCCTGCCTGATATCAGACACAATACAGGAACAATACTTTGTGAACACAAATACTATACATTCCTCCTATTGTTTAAAACAGCATAAAAACCCTCAGACCCAAAACACAAGAATTGACCACCCCAGTAAATAGCTAAGCACAATAACCCTTTAATAAAATAACTCTTAATCCTATTTTGATACAATTTATATTGTTATCTTTTCCTTTCTGAGGGCAAGTGAGACAGTATTAAATTTTCATATGCTGCTGCTTTGCAACTGTCACAGGACATATTTCTATTGCGGTTTTTATGCAGAGGCCTGACTCCAAAGCAGACCACTCCCTTGCCCTCAGGCCATGTGGAAACTGCAGTGCATTCCACTGCCTTGATCAGCTTTTCCAAACACAGCTGAATACCCTAACGCTGGGGTTCACAGTGTGCAAAATTTTAGTTTACATTCTGCAACTGAGAACTGACTACACCAAAGAGAGGAGTTAAAAGCTGATCACAAATGATACCAATTATTTGCTTTTGAAAGTACAGCAGCTCTGGAAAGCTAGCAGATTCCTCTGTAAACAAGTGAATTTTAGTACCTTAACTATTAGTTATACACGTTGGCCACTCTTTACTTAACAACCCTCCAGAAACTACCCACACAAGGGTGCCCATTGTGACACAGCTATGTCTTTGTTACAGAATCCAGCCCTATATCACACAGATCACAGAATGTTTAATAAACAACCAGGCCAAATAAAACGTTATGTGGTCATGTTATGACCACATGACAGCTAAACAAGAGTATGATGAATTCTTCCTTCTTGTTACATCATCCTCCCTGCCACCTTTCTTCCACTTGTGGATGATTAATATGCAACCAACCAACTTCTAGGTTATCACCGGTGTCACTACGTAGCAATAATCAACCAAACCCATAGTTTTTGTCATTATTAAGTGACGATTCTGAGATTACTATGTAATGAGGAAACAGCAGATATGGTGGTTCTGAAGTTCATGGCCACAGGATCTCCAGATATTTTATGAGAACTGTTCTAAGTACTGACATATACCGCTAAAGGTAATACTTTTAAAGTGGTGATTAAAAAGCTCTTTTCGACTTGTTAACGAAGAATGGTAGCTCTGTACTTCAAAGAAGACAACTGCTACTTTTCCCCAGACCCGTCTCTACGGAGAAATTAAATTAACTTCAGGTTAGAAAAGCGAATTTTCGTCATCTGTAATGCAAGCTCATATCTATGCATATTTTTATCTTACTAGAGAAGTATAAGGGATCCCCTTTGCCACTACAGACAGCACTTAAAAATTTATAAGTGTTTTACTCCTTCATTCCCGAGATCAGAAGGCTGGGCTCGCTCCTTCTCGGGGCAAAGTGCTTCCGGGGGCACGGTGGCCCCGACCTCCCAACAGGACGACACAACGAACGGACGCAACGAACGGACGACAACAAACAAACAAACAAAACTCTGTTTTGCCATTCCCATGTCGCGCCTGCCGAGGGCACCGGCAAGCGGATCGCTCGGAAGCCAAAGCCCCTCCTCGCCGTGACGGGCACCGGGCCACGCCGTGCCCCGCCGGAACGAGTCCCGCTGCGGACGCCGCTCAGACCGCCCGGGAGCGGCACCCAGCGCCCTCTCAGCCGCCATCCCGGCCGCGGCCCAGGGCGGGCCTCCGCCGAGGCACCCCGAAGGGAAGCCCCGGCCCGCCCCTCACCTCCTCGCCGGGGGTAGCCGGGCACTTCTTGCGCAGGCAGCCCCAGTTGAGCAGGTTGCCGGTCTGCAGGGTGAGCCTGCCGGCGCGCTCCAGCAGGGAGCGGGCGCCCTCCGTACCCATGGCGCTGCTCAGGCGGTGGCCGGCGGGCTCTCTGCGACACCTACGGCCCCGGGCAGCGCCGAGCCGGCCGTGACTCAGCACCGGCACCGGGGCAAGGGGCGGCGCGGAGACAATGGGCGGCGGGGCGGGAGCGGCGCGGAGCTGAGCGCGCTCCGCCTCGCGCTGCCTCAGGGCGTCGGGACGCAGCGGGCAAGCGCCCCCTGGCGGCGGCCGGGCCGCAGCACGCTGGGNAGGGCCCGGTCCGTGTGTCGGTCCGGCCCGACCGGCAGCGGCCGCAGGACCCCGACCCCGACCCGGCGTCGCACCCAAAGGAGTACCCAAGGCACACGTGGCGCTGCCCAGTGCTAGCGGCCCGGTTTCGGTAACAGCCCCCGAGCCGCGGCCGCGCCGGGCCGTGGCTGCTGTGCCGGCTCAGTAAATGAGAGGAACCATCCGAACTGTGCCCATGACGCGTTGCAGTAACAGGTAGTCGTTGGCAGACACCGAGCTAAAAGGCCCAGAACAAGCATCCGAATACTTACCCCTTCTGGCTGTGTTTGTATTTGGGTGAAGCAATGTCAGGGCAGCACTCCAGTTTTAGACCAGCTGGTTCCAGTGAAGACACGCCGGGTAAATCCTGAAGCATTTTGGTTTGGGGGTATTTTCTGTTTTAAGATGAGGGGGCTTCTGGAATAACACACTGTGACCAAAATCGTTCTGTACTGGAGAGTTGATGGGGGTGGCTTTTTCCCCTGTAACTCCAGTTAAAGGGAACAGTGAGCCACAAATTCTAATCTTGCAGTCAGCTTGGGAATTTGAATTGTGTTTCTAACAGATTTTTCTTCCTCAAGCTGCATGTTGTGCTAATAGAGGGAACCAATTTGCATAACTTCTGTCAGTCTGAAGCACTGCCTGATCACTTTCTGGTACAGAAGGTTAGTTTAAATGTTCTTTATATTTGTGATCTGATTAATTTTTCATGTTGGGAAATGTTTTCATGATTCTATATGGTTACTGAGCATGTGGAAATGAAATATAGTGAAAGAAATGCCAGCCTATTTGGAAAAGCAATAATTTTGTTTCCTTTTTCTTTAGCATAAAAATCCAGAATGTCTAACCTGCCCCAAATGTTAATTCTCCAGTCTCGGGGTTAGCTTGGGAAGCAGTGTATGTTCCTGTATTTGCCCATATTTACACTAATAAGGAATAATGTCCTGCTAGGGCTTTCTGATCAGCTTTCTGGCTTTCCAGTAGAGTAGAGGTCTTTTCTTTTGGTGAAATTTATTATTTGATATTTCAGTAGCTTTGATGGTTATAGATCTGTGCAAGAAGGTTAAACTTGGAGATAGCAGAAGGTTTTCAAACAGAATATAGCATAAATCTGTCTAATTGAAGTTTATGGCAGTGAAAAAGCAGTGTTCCTTTGTAGCCTGCTAGATTTTGCTGATATTTAATTACCTTAGCTCTTAAAAAAAAGATAGCACGTAATGAAGACTGGGTGGAGGAAAAACAGTGTCAGCACTGTACTGCTTTATGTCATGCATGTAATCCTCAGCAGTGGCAGGAACATGCCACAGCAGAAGGGATCTCAGCAGAGTTGTGTCGTTAGTCCAATCACCCTTGAAACATCAGGTAAACTATCAAAAAAAGAAAGGAGGATGTTTTCTATCTCATGATCAGTTGCATTTTTGCAAGTTATCTCATTAAGATACTTCAGCTCTTTAAAATGAAAAATATTTCCTGCGGTAATTCTCAAAGAAAAATAAATCACCCTTCTGAATGAAATGTCACTCCCGGCGGCCGGTACATAATGCTCTTCTCTCGCAGTTTTTGAACACCGGGAGCTGCAGAACTTGGCGTGCGCGAGGTGCCGGCGGTCCCGCACTGCTGCGGCTGCCCGGGGCACCGCCGGCGGCTCGGCAGGCAGCGCTGCCAGCAGCCACCCACGGGCACGGCCGGGNGGTGCCCGCAGAATGGGCGGCAGGGCCGGCTTCTTCGAGGTGGGTGCAGGCGGCGCCGGGGGCGGGGGGCGGCCAAGGCGAGGCGAGCCCGGGCCGGGTCCCGCAGCATCCTGCCGCCGGTGGACGGGGCTGACCAGGATCCCGGCGTGCTCCTTTCTCTTCCCCCTCCATCTGCATTGAAGCATCGGGGAGCCGGAGCCATCCGTTCCCGAGTCTGCCGAGGAAAGTGACCGCCGCCCGGCAGAGGGGCCCGTAGAGGCACGCTGCTCCCCGGGGGTTTCACTGGGGCGAGGGGGCAAAAGAGGCTGCCGCCCGCCCCGTCCTCTCCTTCTCCGGGCACATTCCCCTCGCCGTTCTTGATCCCCGCGTCCCCGGTGTTCCTCGGACGGGTTCCCGGAGAGCGGGGCGGGGGAATCCCCGGGCTTCCCGGCGCGCTGTCGGCGGTCCGCAGAGGCGCCGGATCAATGGTTCTGGGTTTCTCGCGGGTCCTGCCTAGGGCAGCCCCGCGGGCAGCCTGCTCTGGGTCTGGCAGCGCTTCCCAGCCCTACGGAGAGAGCGAGAGCGAGGAATGTTCTGGGCACCTTCTGTCCCCAACTTCTCGGAAAAGCCCGTCGCCAGCCACTGTGCGCCTCGCCGGCAGCCGTCCCGCGCAGCCTTCCGGCCCGGTGCAGGCGTGGCCGCGGGCGGCAGCGCCCTGGGCCGGGCCGGCTCGGCTCGGCTCGGCTGCGCGGCAGGGAGCCGTGGGAGGAGTTGGTACCCTGGCCGAGAGGACGGTTCCCGGCGCGGCGCCCACTGCCCGGCGGATACGGGCGAGGGGCTTCTGCTAGCACGGAGCGCTCGATCTTGAGTGGGGAATAAAAAACAGCCGGGCGGAGTTTAGTACAGTCAGCTCCTTGTGCTTACAGAGTAAGGTGCACCGGGGGAGCTTCAAGGGTAACATCTCATCCACTTACATAAACAGCCACACCGACTCTGCTAGAATTAGTTAGGCTGGCTAATACAAAATAATCTAAAGAGAGGCTTGTATTACAAAAACAGGTCTGTGCAAGCTAAATGACAGCAATCCTGAATGTGTTTCTGCAGGCTTGTACTTGGGTTTCTCAATCACGACTTACTTAAAAATTGCACGGGAGGAGGAATGTTCCTCCTCCCGTGCAAATTACAAAGCAGTTGTTGTTATAACACAAATACAATCCAAAGTCATTTGAAAATAGTCTACTCTTTTAGTAACTTACCGTGACCTAAAAGTTCAGGTTTTACTTTTCAAAGCTATAAAAATGATCCAGACATCACAATCCAGCAAAATAAATTGCCTATATCTCTTTTGGGTGTGAGGTAGGCACCTGCACCGTGCTTTTTCCTCAGCAGTGTTTACTTCCCAGGATTTCTTTAGGAAAAACAAGCAAGCATTTACTGCCTCATGGATTTCTACCAGTGGGGTAGAACTTAAAACTGTTGTTTTGAGATCCAAATACAGGAGCAAGCACATGTGTAATACCCTCCTCATTGCCTTTAGTCACTTCAGGTTTGCTCTTCTGCCTCGGACTTATTTGAACTCCTGAAGAGCACTAGTTACTAGAAGATGTCAAAAGCACAGGCATCATTATTGTTACCTGATTTTGCAGATGGGGAAACACACAAAAGTTGAATGACCTGCTCAGTCATGCTAGGCAGGACAATAGCAGGAGATCCAGGTCTTTTGAGTCCTAAATCAAGACCCTGTGTTTAAGCAACACTAATGCAAACTCAGCATGATTCATGAATTTACATGTCAGCCTTGTATGTCTTAGCCCTTTTCTTTTTATAGCAGATAATGGTGGAAACAGATTTGCCCAGCTCATCCAGTATGTGAGCTGTCTCAGGGCTAGGATGTGAACAAAGGCTGCCTAAGTAGCACTAGCAGTGCAGTTCCCTATTGTTTTCTGCTCTGATTTTCTCCCTGATTTGTTTTCTGTTACAAATTAATTTACTTTGAATCCTGAATTGCATTTCTCCACCACACATTCAAAGCTGAGCTATGTAAAGAGAGAAGGTGAGTGCCCCACTTCTCTCAGTAGTTCCTGGGGAAGGCAGGCAGAATCTCTACTGTTGTTATAAACTTTAGCGTTCCCTCTTTGAGGAACTGTATAAATTTGTACTTTCCCCTATACATTTATAAACCATTTACCCTTTACTGTTCTTCTGTGGTGCTTCCTGATAAGAATCACGAATCACTTCACAATTACTAAACCGTCATGTTTACTTCAGATGTTGGTATGTTTCTACTTTCACCTCATTTTTTTATCACTAGTAGTTTAGAAGAAGCTTCTCAAGGACAACTGTAAATAAATCTGCATGTACTTGAAAATACTGCACCTATAATTTGAGGAGATTCAGCTCCAAAGAATGAGAGATGTATGACTGAGACTTGTATCTAGATTAATGTTCTTTAGGAGTGCTCATTTCTCTTAAGTTGCATAGAGAACAAGTCTTCTGACCTATCTGAGGTTTGTTTCACAGCTTATGATACTGTTTATCCTAACAGTGCCTCTTTTCCTCCTTTCTGTACAAGAGGTGCCTGTGTGACATGCTCAGATGTAAATGTCTCCAGTAGAGCTCTGAAGTTAGACTAATGAATTGTACCATTTTTTTTTTACTTGACAGGTTTAGGTCTTCAAAAGCATTTAATATAAAGAAAATAATATGATGTTCTGACTTCCTAGAGGAAAGATCCTTAAACAAATATATTCATACTGTAGAAACTTAGTGTCATAAGAGCCACAGCTGTACTTTTGCTTCCTTAATTAGTTCGGATGGTAAGTGCCTTTTGTGTGCAGTGATACCCAAAAATGTTTTGGAATCTTCACTCCCGATGATAGATTGAACTGACATGTGCACTACAGTCTAAAAGCAATAATGTACTGGCCCCCCTTGTTGGCATTTAAAGTTCCCTCCCTCTTCTGTCTATGATGAAAACCCTCTGAATGTAAGGGGGGTGGTGACTGCTGTCTGGCTGGCATGGCTGAGATGTCGCAGCTCCTGTTACAAAGGCTTCTCCCTCTCAGAGCTATGCTGCCTAAAGCCTCATCAAGTAAGAGCACTGGGAGCAAATGCTAAAAGCAAGACTGCAGAACATTTCAAGATGCTGTATCCTCCAAGAATTGCCAGAAAGACAAGGCCACATATGAGATATTTGAACAGTCATTTAAAAGGACAACTGAAAATTGCCCTGCTGTTCGAAGACATCTGCTCTCTTTTCAGAAGTAACACTGAAGATTATTATCACAGAAAGAGATGAGATGACAGGGCAAACATTATCCCTTACTCTTCTCTCACCACTTTTCCCCACACTTACCAACACTTCAACATTCAGTTGTACTGCTTTACTTAGAAGACAGCAATTTGTCTTTTTTTTCTGTGAAGCTTGAGAGAGAAACTTAATTTTGTATAGAAGAAGATGATAGTAAAACATTAATTGGCAGGAAGTACCTAGAGCTACTCAGAATTTGAAGGCTACATTTGAAATTAAAAGTCTTATATTAGGAAAAAAATGGGCTTCTTCGAAGTATATGAAAAAAAATCCTGCCAGTTTTGTAAGTTCACCTGTCTATATAAGCTCTCTAAAATTCCCAGGGTTTCCAGTCTTCCTGCCCTATCAAAAGACAGCAGACCCATCCTTGATGCTTCTAGGTAAAAAACAAAAAAACCTCAAACCTCTTCAATTTCATGTCAAAAGCATACACTGTATGTACATTTTGACATCTCTACACCAAATTATGCACAAAGAGTAGTAATGAAACTAGAAATACTGAAGTTTGATAATGCAAATCACAGCGCTGATACAAAGACATGATTGTGATTTCACAAAGAATTTGTTTAACTCTTCTGTGTGAATATTGCCATTGTAGAAAATAACCACCATAAACTAAAGCCCCAAGGCAGTGGATATTCTCTTGCAAAAGGAAAAGGCTATGCAGTGATGTTGAAAAACCTGGATGTCTACTTAGCATTGAGTCAAAGCTGGCTCAGGTTCTCAGATGGAGGCACTCCAATGTGCTTCATAGTGACAGTGATACTCAGTGAATGATGTGACTTTTCAGTATGCCTGGGAAATTGGCAACATGCAGCTCTGTGTTAGCCAGCATAAGTAAATGTGCACCAAGTCAGTATTAACTGGTGGATGTTCCTTTTCTTCTTGTGTATCCTCCTGAAAGATCTCATAGTAGTAAAAGCTGAAAAGTTTTCATAGATTTTCAAGAGCCAGAATTTACTGTGAAAGCCTTAACAACTTTGCCTTTATTGAAAAATCAGCCTCCCACCTCAAGTGAATAGACCTTCCTTTTCCTTCCTGACTGTTCTTATGCTGACTCATTTTATCTCTGTCAATTATATAAATGAATCCATGTCTTTCTGGAGTATGAGCATTCATAGCTCTGTTACCATCCTTAGGCCCAGGTCCACAAAGCAGCTTGGGTTTTGCAATGTGTTTGGGCTAGGCACCCAGCTCCAAGGTCAGATAGGACAATTTGGTCAGGGTATCTAAGTTTACTTCAACTCTTATCTCTTTACTGTGTGGTATCCCAAAAGGCATCTGCTGTAGAGAAATACTGAACAGAATTACAATGGAAGGGAGCAGTGATAAAAGGAGCCCAGAGGGACAGAAATTTCAGGCTTTCTCTTTGGTAGGAGACTGTCCTTTTCACTGATATCTGCTCCTGCCAGTACTTTTTGGTCTGCCTGTGGGAGAAATGAGGTATGGTAGAAGACATTCCAAAGCAATTTTCCCACTTCTTGGCAGTGTATCTACCTATTACATGTAAAGCATGAAGAACTAGATCATCTCCTTTGCTGACAGTTTAGTTTCATTCAGAAATAATCTAAATGCTGTGCATTGTGCTGACCTTGGGATGAAGATGCTTACTGGATCAATATCCTTGGGGATTTAGATGAGAGCATGTCTAACTAGCAAATTGGAAACAAGTGGAAGAAATAAAAATGCAGTTTAAGTGTCAGCACAATTCAAACACTAGTGCTCACTGGCTTGCAGAAGAGCAGGACTTAGGAAGCTGAGGAGTATATACCTAGAATATGTCTTGTGAACCTGTAAATGTTAGACATTTAAATTCTACAAAAGTGAAAATTCATTTTAGAAAACCCTTTGAGTATGGGCATCGCTGTATCTCTTTATACACAGTGAAATAATGCAACAAGATTCTAGTCTCATGAAATATGAGCCATTGCTTCAGAGGTAAAGATTTGTTTAGCTGGACTACTTAGAGAATAAGGTTTAGCACTCCACAGGTAAGGTGATGAAATTGTGCTTTTGTGGTTGAACATTTGCCTTGATTCTGGTTTGGGAATTTCTCCCATAGCACGTGGCTAAGCTGTGAGACTCCCTGCCTCAGGACTGTTTACACAGGTTTAAAAGGCAAATGGATAAACTAGTTGAGGAAAGAAATCCATGAAAATTATTAAATACATAGGCAGCACTTCTGGTGCAGGAGAATCAAAATCACTGTCTGTCTCTTCCCTTTCCCTCAGTCACTACATTCTTGCCCTGTTTTACTACTTTTTCTGAGTCACCTGCTGCTGGCAGGTGTTTCGGAAACCAATTCCAGATGGATCCTTAGACCCATCCTCTGCAACAGTTTGTACCTTTCGGTGCAAGAGAACTTCAGACTGAGAGTCAATTGTAAAGCAGCAGCACAAACAGAATTTTCAGTGTAAATGCACTTAAAGCAATCTCCCTTTGGCTTAACTCTTGACTTGAAGAAAACTATTCTTGATATGCCATAGTGTGAGATCACACTAAGGCATGCTTACTCCCTTCAGGAACAAGACAGTCTACCAGAAAAATCAAATGAGATAGAGAAAATGAATAATTCTATAGGAAAATTGTTTAGAAATATTCAGTTAGGACTGTGGCAACCACTGAATTGGTTTTTTAGAAATAAATTCAAAGAAACTGATTTATGAAAGCATTCTAACAGTTCAGGGAGAATTCATTCTGCATTGGTCTTTCTCAAACTGGTTGGTTCCTATAGTGTGAAATAAACTGCTGGTTTTTTGGGTTTTTTTAACTGATTAATTTCAAAATATATCAATACAGTATATGCTTATGTCATTGCTTATAAAGTTTCACTCAAGTTTACTCAATCTACTGATTACAAATGGTTTCAAATTAAACTTCTAAGATGCACAGACATGAGAAATGTATCACTATTTCCATAATAGTTATCACATCATTTTTGAAGATCTGTTGATCCTTTAGCACTTTAGCTATGGCTTTAAACTGCAGGAATTTCAAGTGACTATATTTTTGTAATCCTATTACAGACACACTGCATCTTAAAAACTCTTTTAAAATACTTTTCTCAGCTGTTTTTCTCTTACAAATACTTTCCTCTCTTTTATTTTACCTTTTTATTTTCTGAATAAAAATTTAACAGCTGAATGTATTTTTCTCTGCTCATATTCTGTATTGATTACTCTTTGCCCTCAACCTGTTCATGTTCTAAAAATTAATAATCAAGATTTTTTCTTTTACTAATGATGCTATCAATCTTTAATCCTTATGCAATAGGAGAAATTTGTCTTCTAAGCATCAACGATATATATTTGTAGGCACTTATAAAAGAGTTTTTAACGTCTTGCACAAATCTGCCTATTAAGTTCTACTCTAAGTAATCTCAGAGAATCTGTAGTTTAAAATGTCTTTAAAAATTCACCAAATAAATGGACTGTAAGTCCTACTGCACTAATGCAGGCCAACAGCTGGTGTCCTATTGTACTAAATGCTTTGAAAACACAATGAAATTAAAGTTCTCTGAGCCAAACAATTTATGTTTAAAAGAGATGATACCCATCAGTAAGTGTTCCAAGAACAGATTGCCGGTTGTCTAAAAACTGTTGCCAACCAATGCATTAACTGCCTTGGTGCTGTGCCTCAAGGCTGGAACCACTGTGTTCTGTGCTATGGTGCTTCATGGGATTGGCCAGGATGTTCAGGAACTACCACTTCTTGCTTTGGATCAGGCCTTTCTCTTCCTTGTGCAGGGAACACCTACACTGGGGGATGTTCTGATAAATCTAAGAGGCATAATAGTTAGAGGAAATGGTCATCTTGCTTTCACTCTGTTGTTGCACAGTTTGCTATGGACTGGAGTCTAAAGCTGTGTTCTGGCATCCATCTTTCTGAAAAGGGAAAGAATGTTTGCTATTTGCTTAGATCTTGAAATTAATTGAAAGTAAATGAAATATTTGAAGTGGGGAAAAAAAAAAGAAACATTAAGCAATTTAGATTGCAGGAGCCTTGTGGAAATCATGCAGTCAAACTCCTGCTCAAAGCAGATACAGCCAGATCAAATGGCATTGGGTCTTGTCCTGTCCAGTTTTAAGTGTCTCCAAGAATGGAGATTCCACATCCTCTCTAAGCAACTTCTAATATTTGGCCTAGCTCATGATGAAAAAAATTCCGTGTGTCTGGATTTTCTTCTATTGCATCCAGACACATTCCCTCTCTCCATTATCTCTGTGCACCTCCAAGAAGAGTCTGGATCCATCATCTCTATAGGCTTCCTTTAGGTAATTGTATGGACCGGTATAGGCAAGTATGACAGTTTGGCATTTGAAAGAGTTGTGCTGGAACAGAACTACATAACAGTATATAACATCTTGCATGATTTATTTGTTTGTTTTCCACACTGATTCTAAAGGTTCACAGAGATTTCTGTACAGCCACTCCCATGAAAACCACAGAGCAAAATAAAAACTCTGTAATTTTCAGTCTGGTCTTGTGCATAACAAGAATAACCCAACTGAAATACCATAGCTGGCAGAAAGATATTAAAACCACTGTAACTGACCTGGAGAATATCTCTCTAATACAACCACTGGAGGCCATAGATTAACATTGCCCCTGGGAGATTCTGATGAAAAATATATATATTTGGGTTGGGTGTGGAATGGGAAGGACACTACTAAAGTGTAGGCACTGCTGCAATCTGCATGGCAGCCCAATGGTATTCATTGATGAAAGAACTTTGAGATACACCAAAGGTTTCAATAGTCCTTGTAGCAGCTTGGCATCAGAAGGGACAAAAAGTGGTCTGCAGCCCCCTCTCTGCCCTGTACTTGTTCTGTGGACTGCAAGTGTCAGAATGATGTATTTCAAGAATAGTCTTCTGGGAAAGGAATCCACTTCATTTGCTTTCCCATGGAGATTTCACACAAACAGACATTAAAACTGGAAGTTTGTGTTATTTCAAATATAAAAAATAAAAGGAAAACATATCCTAACAATCCACCACATACTTGTTACATACCATAAAGGAAGAACAGTGCTTACCTCCCTCAATGTCCCAGTCAGAGCTTACAATGCACAGGCAGAAAATACCATGGTATTAGTGTTCTTGTGAAGATCAGATTTGATAGGTGTGACTGGAGCTGAAGTGCTCCATTTCTGTGCCAAAAGGAAAAAAACTCTTTGGGACAAGTGAAACAAGGAAATAAGATACTCCAACCAAGTGATCTCTTCAAAGCAAATTCTTTTCTCCTCTGAGAAAGATACTGGACTGTGATTCCTATTTTTAGTGAGGAATCGTATTTAAAGTCTAATGTTAATCTATTCTCTTGGCCGGTTAATACCAATAATAATTAATGCCAAATGTTTATATAAAAACCCCAACAACTGCAGTGAGGTTTAGGGAGTTGCTGCAACTGGGCTTTGAAATGTCTGGGGACTTTTCTGCTTGGCTGTTGATCAAAACCATAACATTTTGCCAAACTGCCATTTGATCATGGAAATAAACTGCTCTTTCCTTTTCAGAGCTGTAGCTAAACCTCTGCTTGGAATATAAAATGTTAATAAAACAAGTGATCTAAGAGGCAAGAGTAACACTAACTATTCCTGTACCAAATGCTTGAGTGTTTGTGAAGCCCAGATATTTAGCTGCATTTGTTCATTATGTCCACCAATATTTTCAACTCTCCTTGCAATTAAAATATTCTGCGAGCAATACACAATAATCTTCAAGCTTTATGTACTCAGAATATTTGCTTATATGCATATATATACATTTAAATTTTTTTCTCAAACGCTTTCTAATTTTATTAATCATAAAAGTACTGTTCCTTAGTGATTCCTGTGAAACTTCTCTACCCCTTACTTGTTACTCTTGCTCTAGCATAAGAAAATACCCAAGATCACTTTTTTGATCAAAAACTTAGCTACTTCTGCTACTGAATATATTCAAGAAGACAATTCATTTGGCATTTTTTTTTCCAAGTTGAGTACTTGTGGAACCTGGTGATTGAAGCTGTCTCTTGCGAACATCAAGAAGGTTTTTAACTCAGTTCACAGATCAGAGAAAAATGATGCCCCACTCTGAGAGTCACATTAATTATGAATTTGGGAATCAACTAAGAGTTTACACATTATTTAACCAATAGTGACTGATTATCATTTTGTGTTCTCTCAGGTGGAAATCCTTGATTGGGAGACAAAGAAACAGCTATGCTTCCTAGATAAGGTAAAACAAAAATCTGCTTAAAAGACTAGGTGATTTTTTTAGAAATTACTAACTTTTCTTAAGTAAATTTGGTTATGAAGGGTATTTAATCTCCTGGTAGCCTTTCCTTGGCCACTTGCAATGATTATGCAAACTTCATACTGACTATGATGTATTTCAACCCTTTTCCAGAAAGAGCTTTTGGGCAACAAGGACAACATCAGTTGCTTTACTAAGAGGGTGCCAGTTGTGTGGTACTTAGAAGTCATCAAATTGTCACTGCTGTAGTAGTAACTCTTGATCACTGCTAGAGAAGCTGCCTGTGAAACAGGTGTCAAAAATTGCCCTGCCTTTTTCCTGTCAGTTCTTTGAATCCTTCATGCCAAGGCTAGACATCTGTAAGAAATAGTTACATTACTAAATCACATTTCTATTTGGCTTAATAGTCTTACACCTAGTAGTTGTCTTTCAAAATATGCATCTTATATTTACAATATTTTTGTTGCCTAGGTGGAACCAAATGCTACAATTAGAGAGATCAGATTGATGTTCCATAAATTATGTGAGTATAACTTCTGCAGCAGCTCACATCACATCAGAATATCCAGTACATAAATAGGAAAAATTACATAATTTGAAATGTAATATACACACACATAATGCTGTTAACCTGCACATGAATGTGATCACAGTGAGATTTCATTAAAATTATTTTATCATATGTTGATACAGCTTTGTATTTTTTTCTGCTACATAAATTACCACTTATATTAGTATTGAATAAATATTTATAAAAACCTTTAAACAAAGCTCATCTTGTTGTATTGTGTTCATTATAGTAGTGGATGCTCCAAACTGAGCATTGTATATCACACAGCTCTGTATGGTCTTACAGATCCTCGGTGGTACCCAGCAAGGCAGTCAATAAAACTTGATCCAAGTAAGTACTTGTGAGGTCTGGAGTAACTAAACTCTGAGCAGGGCCCTGGCATGAAAGGTGTACTTAAGGGTACTGGCACTTAAGAATCTGTTTCCAGCTATGTTAATTAGCACTGTGAAGGCTGAAGAGAATCCAGAACAAATACAATTCTTTGGAAAGAAACACAGTTACACCCTGGTGCTTGGTAATTAACTCGGGAGTTTGTACATTGTTCCCATGCACTTTCTAACTACTGAGCACTGTTGCTTTCCAGAGAGGCAGCACAGGCTCTAGATATTCACTGCCCTTAGCTGCAGTCAAATGATCTCCATGATGATGCTCAGCTGAGAGTACCAAAAAGGGCTGTGAGTTGGAGCTATCAATTGACATAATCCTCTGCTCTCAGGCAGGAATTACAGTTCTTTTGAAGGAAGCTGATGCAGAACACATTGCTGTGGATGTAGCAATTGCTGACAAAGCTGATGACAGCTGGCTGACTTCATTAATGCACTTGTAGATATTGCTACTAGAAGCCTCTTACATGGCCTGAGTCCACAAAAGAAAGTCTAATTGCCAAACTGTGTTAATTCATCTTAGCTAAAACAAAACTTTCTTCCTTTGCTTTCATTAAGGATAATTTCATTTCAACAAATATAATAATAAGGATAATTTTATTTAAACCAATCCCTTAAAAGTATGCTGGTGAAGATTTGCTCATTGTGTAAAATCTATCCCTGGAAAACAGATGTACGATTATCTTGTTTCCTTCTTTGAAGATCTCCCTTGTCAGATTCCTCTATGAATTTATGTAGTGAGACTTGCCATGAGAAAATGCTGGCCTTCTGGAGATTCCTCCAAATCTAGGCATAAAAGCTCAAGTACTGTGCAATCACCTCCTAGGTGGTTGTTTGGGAAAAGAAAGGCAATGAAAGTTTCTATAGGAGAGTTTTGCAAACACAGTTTATCCTATCTTCTGTTTGTCTGATGATGAGCAATGAGAAGAGTGGAAGAGAGGGAGAGATGCAGCTGACTGGGAGATCAGTGAGCTGTGATAAAGGGCATTGCCCCATCAACAAATTCTGCTGTTAGCAGTGATGAAGAAAATCTACTAGACTAGGCAGGCACATAGGATTGAGAATTCTCTTAACTGTTTTGGTGTGAATAGAGGATCCAGGCTTATGTGTGATTAAAATTAAGTGTAAATATTCTTGGTCTGCTTAATGAGATTCCAGTAAACCCAGATCACATCAAGGAGTCTCATAGATAAAGCACCATATAAAGCTAGTATGCTACCAAACCCCAAAGTGGACTTGAATGTCACTAAGATGTAATTACTTCTTTCCATCTCAGAAGGAAAGTCCCTGAGGGATGAAGAAATCCTGCAGCACCTCCCTGTTGGGACAACTGCTACCTTATACTTTAAAGATTTAGGGCCACAGATGGGATGGACTACGGTGAGCTCTGCTTCAAGTCTGAGCCATTTTAATGGCTAGTTTTCCATAGTTAATCCTTACATCACTTTTTGTTTCTCTCCAATATTTCTGCATGATGTCTGCTCTGATAGTGGATGCAGGCAATGAATCCTCATTGCTTCAGTTCATTTAATCAGGGAAAGCAGTAACATTGAATGCCTATTTAGTTCCCTGGGAGAGCAGCAGTGGAGAACCTGGTGCAGGGTAGGTCAGCTCTACAGAACTAAAATGCAGGTTGTCAAATGGATGTCTACTGCAAAATCATTAGGAACTAGGTATGTAAATGCCTTTGGCAATCTGCTCCACAGGACCTGTGTAACTCCTGACAAAATTAGGATTATACTCCTATGAGTTTGTCCTGTAAAGAGGCATGGGAGCAACTTCACATGTCAGTACTTGAAGTGACTTCAGCAAGAAAATGCATAAAAGTAAGATCAGTTGCTGTCTGCATGGGACTGTGTCCCAAGATGCCAGTGACAGGCTAATGACAGCTGATAGTTTCTGCAATATTAGCAGCCATCCACAAAGACCTTGCATATTTATTGTCTTAGCTCAAATGCAAATTTTATCACAACTCACTTGGCAGGCAACACAGCACTGCTGTTTATGCAGTGAGGTGACCAATGACCCTTTTAGCTCTCTAGAAGGTCCTTGCTGCACAGTATTACACTAGTTCCAATAAACAGCACAATGTCAAGGGAAAAGTACCTCATAATTTAAAGGCATATTTACCATTTATTACCTATGAGACATTAATAAAACCTTGTGTTGATTACAAATAGCAAAGACAACATTAATAGGAAGTAAAGTAAAAAAAGTCAAATATGTTTTGCAAGACTGAGTCTTCACATCTTTACTTTGGATGCAATGCTGATAAATCAAGCATCTATTACTCAATCCAAAAAAACAGGAAGACAAAAACTTCTAATGGCAGTGTTGACTTCAAGATACATATGCATTAATATACACCAAAATATCACAGGGCAGAGTAACACCAGGCTTCTACCATTTCATAATCTTCTGCATTCTGTTCTCCCTGCCCTTCGAGCTACTCCGTTCAAATATAAGCCAAGAAATACTTCAGTATTATCAAATCAAAAAGACGAGCTTCTCATCTACAAGCAAACCTGATCTTCACCAGAGAAAATGCTGATCATAACAGAGGTCAATAACCCAATTTTTCTGAGTATCAAAACAACTCTAAAGACATTGGAGAACTGGGATTTGGGGTTTCTTTTTTGTTTGCTTACTTTAGTTGTTGGGTTTTTGTTTGTTAGTGACAGAAGTAAAATCAATTTGCCTTCTTTCTCTGTAAGTGAGGTATAGGCCTACCTTCCTCATTTATAGATGGGTGGAAAATTCAGCTGTTAATATTTGGTCCAAAGTTAACTTCAATTTAAAGTGATATTCCTAAGAAATACACACCTATCTGAAATGAAATTAGGTTAGAGAATAGCTTCTCTGGTTTCCTCTCTTTTTGTTTTTTTCTTTCTTTTTATTTTTGTTCTAGTATTCCAATTAAAGCTTGTTTGAACATAGAATTAAATTATTGTTTCCCAGAACAACTGCTGTGGTAACTGTTCACACAGATGGGGTCACTGTGAATACTTACAAGCTGTGTTCCCAGTTTAAACAAAATTCACTCAGTAGAAGCAGAACTCCTATTTCTCAAGACAAATTCTTCACCAAATTTCATTTTAAACCAAAATAAAGCAACAGCTTTTGAGTGCAAGAGAAGGGTGAGAGCTGCATAAATGTAACATGCATGCATATTTGTAATGATATCTGGGCTGCCATTATTATCTTTTTATACCCATACTGTGTCTGCTGCACTGGCAATGGCTGTTGGAATGCAACTGAGGCAAATAATTGCAAAATATTTATGTGCATGGCTACCAGTTTCATAGCCTGAGCCCAAACTTTCTACTCCCTCCCTGTCTCTCTTAATGCCATCCTGCATGGAGGTGTTTATCCCACTGCATTAGTTATCACAAAGAAACCAAAGCAAAACCATAATCTAATTGAGCTGTCTAATTATTTTCTCTCTTTTTACAGGTATTTTTGATAGAATATACAGGTCCATTGTTCATCTATTTTCTGTTTTATTTCCGCATGACTTTTGTCTATGGGCTGGATGAGAGGTTTACATCAAGTCCTCACCCAGTAGTTAAGTAAGTCCATTTGCAGGCTTGAGCAGTATTTCTTGTGGTCTTATTCCAAATGCCTTGCCACACTTGGTTTTTTTAAGCACTCTTAAATGCTTTTGTTTTTGCTCTTGCTGTTTCTAGCTTGGCATGTGTCTGCCATTCTTTCCACTACATCAAAAGGTTGATTGAAACAGTATTTGTTCATCGATTCTCCCGTGGGACTATGCCACTGAGGAATATTGTGAAGGTAAATTGTGTCAGAATCTATCCATAGCTGCCCTTACAAATCCAGCCTAGCCAGCCTATGGTCTGCCTCTACACCGCAGACATTTTTGTGTGGCTTTGTAGCAATGCACAGCAAATCTCACCCATAAAGCTGCAGTTCTTTCAGAAGATTTCTTAATGTCACTATTGTATAACCCACATGCTGTCATACTGTTACTAATATTATAGAAGTCTCATTACTTTAGAATTTTAAAACTTCAGCATACCCTTCCTTTTCACTCACCTAGGTCCTTGGGTATGAATGTTTTAGTAACAAGTTAACTTTAAAGGTAGTACAGGCACAATGGTGGGAGAGCTGCTCTTTTAAAAAAAAAATCTATTTTTCTACCAGTCATTTTATATCTGCTTTGCCCCTAGAATTCTCTTTGTTGTTAAGGAACTGTTAATTTACTTTTGATCCAGTGCAAAGCCACTTAGTTCTTCTGCATTTTCTTCTCCACAGGAGCATTCCCTAATGTCATCAGTGCTGCTGCAGCACAGGGCAGCTCTTGGGGTGGTGCAGACTATGTTTCTTGGGTGTCTGTAGTACAGTGACTGCATGGTTATGCATAAGCTGTAGTTATTTTACAAATGTTTGGAACACAGAACACACTAGTAGTCAAATTACACCTTATTCTAAGGAAGATAAGAGATTATCAACTGCAAAACCTTTGGGGATTTAGACAGTTCCTTGTAATTTGCACTATGGCAGTGATACTTGTAGCAGCTGAAGCAGCTGAGCTGCTACCTCATGGCTAACTCCTTACAGCTGTCTAGTGGCCTGGTCCTTCAGGGGATAACTTTCAGGAAAGGAGGGTCTGTAGTGGAGCAGTGGCCCTCCAAAAGAATCCTCCCTAGGAATTTATTGTGCTTCCTGCAGCAAGCGTTTTTAAAAGGTTCACACATATCTCATTCTGACACAAGAGATCTTGCAGATCTCTTGTTCCTGACACAATAGTAGCTAATGCATGCTAAACAGCAAATAAATGAGCAACTTTGCCTAGAAAAAACAATCACTATGGTAATTATTTTTCTCACTGCCATCTCTGACAACTGCTTGTTCCTTTCAGACCATACAAAATGTTGTTGCTAAAATTGACATTTATACCAGTCATTCTGATCACTGCCTCTTTTCCATCTTCTCAGGTTGGTGGCACTTGCTTTCATCTGTAAAGTTGCTCACAGTTCTTATTCTTCCTGTTTAGCAATGCTTGGGTTTGATTTGCTTTTATAATTTCATTGGCCTTGGTGGTGTTACTCCAAAATTGTGCCAGTATGAAAAACATCACATCCTTTTTTCCATTTTTCCTTCATATACAAGTGGTAGACAAAGCTTCTTGCTTTCAGGGTTTGATCACATACACAGCAGATATGAATAGCTTATTTCCTAAGTGCAGTGGAATGCTGTGTGTACAGCAGATATGTCAGTCTCAATAAGCAGAAATCTGAGATGGGAATTGATGAGAGATGTGATTTTCATCTGTTTTTCCCAAATGCAACTAGAAATAAATTCTGCCCTACAATGCAGCAGCTTCACCAAAAGCAGAGCATACCAACATAGTATATTTTTTCCAAGATATGTGATTTTTCTAGGCTTTGGAAAGGTAGAATACCTGATTTATCTGGACCTAGTAAACAACTTCTTAGGGTGAATGAGATAGGGATTAATACAAAAATTGTGTGGTGATAAAGGAACTAATTGAAAGAAAGGTAATTACTGTTGTGCCAAAAAAAAATCAGTCAGACCTTAATAATAGGGAAGTACCAGCAGAATTACTCAAAGATTAGTCTCATGACTGGTCTTACATGGTCTTTCTTTACCCATTAACATTTCTGTGAATAAAAAGTAGGGATATCATCACTTTGTAGAAAAACATCTGGAGGAAAGAGAACATTAGATCTAAATAAATACTAATTTAAACCAGAAGACACTATAAGAAGACAAACAGCAGAGTACATGCTGGTCATGAATAGACATAGGCAGGATATCAAGAGCTATGGGTTGTCAATTGCACTAGAGAAGACAAAAGTCCTAACTGTAAGTTTGGAAACTTAGGAATAATTTATTTATGGGATCCATGCAATATCTGAACTTGACACACAGCATTATAAGAGACTGTTGTAAAGCTTCGTTATTCAGGATTCAGAGAAACTCTGTCTTTTTTCCAAGTGAGTTTATGAAGTCTGTATGTTCCTATTTGAACCTCACTGGAGGCATTTGTATGAGGAATAAGGATTCAAGTGGCAGCTGGACATTTACAAGTATTACTGTAAAGGTCCTTAGCAGTGGTAGACCCCACTCATCTTGAAGTTTCTTTTTTATAACTGAGGAGTACTCTTGCAGTAAATCATGTTCTTTGGCTGAATATCACTTGTTCAGTTTAATTACAACATGTATTATGGGGGACTGAGCCATGATAATTAATTTATTTAAATTTACTTCACTGAAATCCATTGCCATATATTCCATCCTGTGCCAAGCCTTGAAGCTAGGAGAAGGTTTTTCTGAAGATGCCATTCCAAGATTATAAGAAACTGTTTTCACCCAAGTTTGTACAGCAGTCAGTAAATTGTAAGTGCCTGTTGAAGAAGCTGGTTTTAGTGAGGGAGCAGGAGTTTATGGATGGGACACTACCTATACTGTCCCTCACTGGAATAATTCTTTTGGTTCTGCTGCATTTCCTGAGGGAAAATGAAGTCATCACAGGGAAGCTATTTATTTTTTCTGCTCATTCATCCCACCTGATTTGTAATTACTGGTTAATAATTTCCTCTTTTTCATCAGTTATCTCTTATACAATCTCAAAGCAAGGACATACTAAGTGCTTGTATTACAGCATACCCAAAAGGGTATTCCTTTTGTCTGAGCTCTCTGAGCACTGCAGTGGTTCCCCAGAGAAGAAAGAGGAAATGCAATGACAACTGTTTGCAGCAGATGAGGGGGCACCAGCATTTTCAGAAAAACGCACCATCAGACACTGCAGTCAGCTAGTGCAGGTTGGAGACGCTGAGGTAATCACTTTTCCAGGGTATTATTGCTAGAAATGCAGTTCTGGTATATACAGGGGGAAAAGACTGCAAAATTCAAAGCAAAAAAAAAGTTAAACCAGGCAGGACAGCCTTGGATGGGATTTTTGCCTGCATGAGCAGGAAAGGAAGTGGTGAAGGAGAAAGCAGAAACACCTTGGAATGTCTAAGGTATAGGAACCTATTTGGAAGGCCAAGAAAAACAAAGAGGACCAGAAAGAGTAAGAGGATGAGAGTTTTGCTCAAAATTGCAAATAGGATGCAAGGAAAGATAAAGCAAAGAAAAGAACAGAAGAAGTGGTGAAAGAAAGATAAAGAACTCACTTGTGGTCTTGCTGAAGTCCAGGTGATAAACAAACATACCTTAATACATCAAAAACTGAGGCACTAGGTTGGGTAAAAGAAGACTAAACTGATGAGAGGCTGAATACTGATGATGATGAGTATGAATTGTTGAGGGTTAAAGTCTGTCTGCAAGAGCATGGCACCTAGAAGTTAGAGGACAGAGCAAGAAGAGGAAGGGCCCAAGAAAGGGCCTCCCTCCTACCTACATATATATAAGGAAGGAGACAGTAACATATCACCAAGACACCAAAGCAGAGTGTCAGAAAAAAACCACAGGAGGCAGGGCCAAGGAAGCCAAATAAGAGGTAAAGATTGTCATTGTAAGTAGTTTTTTCATGGATGAAGCCTATGAACAAGCACTGAGATTTGTCAGGAATGTGTCAGGACAGCCATTAGTGACAGCTGTGTTATCAGAGTTTAGAGAGTGGAAACTGCATCACAGAAACACAAGGACAGCAGCAAAAGGGACAAACTAGAGAAATCACAGTGGAAGTGTAGAGGAAAGCATCAGGCAGGAGAAGTTAAAGCATGGGAAAGAAAGAAACTGATGGAGTGAAGGAGAAGAGGACAGGAGATTGGGCAGTGCAAAATAATAAGCAGAGAAAGAACAGTGCCCAAATCTGGTCTTACAGTCTCAGGGATCAGCAAAATAAGTTTCTCTTTAACATGCAGTCTGTATGCTCTTCAACTTTGCCCAATGGCTTGCCAGACAAAATAATTTTGTTTTCAGTCATATGATCATACTTTCTAAAACTGTTTATAAACTTAACAGCTCCAAGATATTTTAGAGGAAATCTTAACTCTATTAGTACTACTTCTTTTCTTATTTCTTGTTACCTGTTCCCACCTACCACAGTTAGTCCTTCCATTTCTTGTTGTGTTATCAGCAAGTTGAAGGATTGTCCCAATTCATTGTTATCAGCAGTCCCTGCAGTGAATATTGGCCTAGAAGACTGTACTAAAACAAAGAAAAATTGCATATTTTTCAGAACTGCTTATATTACTGGGGATTTGCAGCTTGGCTTGCATATTACATCAATCATCCTCTTTACACTCCTCCTTGTAAGTAGCAAAACAACCCTCAATGATTTAAGTATTTATGTATGTACTTTGTGTACTAGTGTTAATGACATGCAAACTCTTTTTTTTATAGCTTATGGGAAAAAACAGATAAATTTTGCTGTGATCATGTTTCTGGTAGGTTTCTTGCTTTTTCTATAAAATGCTAAAATATCTTTCTTTGTTTCTTCTATCATATAAGTGAAGGAGTGAGTAGGACAAACAGTACTTAGAACTAGGACATTTGGGACGTACTACTAAAGCTGACCACTTGCATGCAAAACAGATAAATCCGTCAGTTTTTAATGTGATTTTGTACACAAAGGAATATTTTGATTCAATGTCCATTCCAAGACCAGGATATTTATCTGCTGGGATGATCTGTCATAATCTTTAAAACTTTGTGACCCTGTGTTTGAAAGCCAATGAGATTGTTTTGTGAACTGTTTATTGAGTGTTAAGAATCACAACAGATCATAAATCTCAGAGAACTAGTCAACTAAGAGAGTATGTTGCTGATAATTTCCAGTGATAACGTTTCATTTTGCTAAGCTTCAAAACCTGTTTATGGCTTTTTTTATGATTCAAATTTTTTCAGTCACTGTTCATTCTCATAATTCCTAGGAGCACTTCATACATGCAGAAGCAAAGTCAGTGTAGCCAAGAAAGATGCACCTCCATACAAAGACTTTTCCTATGCATGTGTAACTTGTTTAGAACATCAGCTGCTCTCACTTGCTTTGACAAATTAATCATCAGTGACTGCAGGATCTCAAAGCAGCTTCCCAAGATGAAAATTCTGTGAGGTCATAATCTATTCACATTTTATAGAGAAACTCCATAACTGAAAGCACAGAGCTCGGAATAAAACTCAGGAGCTCTGACCACTAGTCATTTGTTGTAATAGTTATGCACTGCAGACACTGGAGACTGTCCATAATCATATAAATGGATCATTTCAATACACTCTCTTCATAATTGATTGGGGGAGCATTATTTAAATCCAGTGAAGGAAGCTGGGTCAATTATATTTCATGATTCATATCAATTATACTCTAGAGAAGAAAACTTACTTAGAGATCAAAATGTATCTTCCTTGGGATTTTAATAACTTTTGAGAAACCAAGACTATGCAAATAATTTTTTGGATGTTTTTAAAGGCATAAGAATGACCAAAAAATAAAGCAAGTATCCCCTGAGTTCACTTCTATCCCCTGTGGTTTATTTAGGTTTCAAGGGGATTATGTAAGTAATAAACTTGATATTTTGGACATGGAGTCCACAGTTTCTGAAAAACATCATAAATATATAACAGAATATAATATGAACTCATATTTAAATTGAGACATTTCATCCTTCTGTCAGTAGTCTTAGTTAAGGATATTTATTATGTTTATAATAGATTATTTTCCTTTTCTTAAACATTTTAAAGAACCCCAGGAAATAACAAAAGGAAGAAAAACAAATAGAAGGGAAGAACATTTTTAACTTTGTAATACTTTTTCTTGCAGCTGTGTGAAGCTGGAAATTTTTCCATTCATGTTGCACTCAGTGACCTCCGGAGAAATGGTAAAAACTGCATCATCATTTTTCAGTTTTGCACAGCCATTCAGTACTCCTCCAGTTACTCTGCTTCAGGAGAGACCTGATCCTGGGGGTTGTTGATACCTGTCAGCTGACTGCTGTGGGAGCACAGGCTGCTCAGCACTGTAAAGATTGGATTCTAAGGGAAATCAGACAGTGCAAGGACTCTGACATGAGACTGTTGAACAGCACTTCTTATCTTACTGTAATCTTTATTGTTTCGGGCCGGGTTGTGTTGGGAGCAGTTACATTGATTATACTGCCAGTGCAAAAGGAAACAGTGCTGCTACAAGCTATGTTTTGGTGAGCAAGGGAAAAGGTCCCTCACAGGTATCCCATTCCTCTTGTGAGTCCAGAGGACATCCTGTCTTCCTACATCCTATTTGTCCCTCTGACAGTCATGAGACACAGAAGTAGGCAGAGCTGGGTTGTCTTTACAGAAAACAATATATTTAGGAGTGTGAATATTTTGTGATTTGTTTTCTAATCTATAGGATCCAAAACCTGTAAGATCCCATATCCAACAAAGAATCCTTTCACATGGCTGTTTTTCTTTGTATCTTGCCCTAACTATACATATGAGGTATGTATTTTCAAACAAGATGTTCAGATTTTAGTTTCGCTGAATATATTTTTGTTTCTTTTAGAATGTTTTACATGGAAGAAACCTCTGAAACCATTCAGCTCAATACATTTCCCCTCCTTCCCTAAACCTCATGAAATCAGGATGTGGACAAGAATTTGTCTGCTCTTCCTCCCCTCCCTTGGGTCAGTACTGATGTGACTAACCTTACACAGACAGCCCTGACCCTGGGCCAGTACTTCCATGTGGCTGCTAGACAAGACATACCCTGTAAAGCAGGGCAAATTCTGCAGCCAGGAACAGGGAGATTGTCACTGAGCATGTGTTGCAGTGAGGGGATGGAGGTGTCTGGTGGATTTATAATGTAAGAGGCTAGAAATACCACTTCAGTCAGGAAGATAGTGGTCAGACAAATAAAAGATACTGTGATAGAAAAAATAAGCCAAAGTCTTCTTCCCCGTTTTAAGTTACATAATCACTTGTGTTGGTGGTGACTGCTTTAGAAACTTTAATCAGTTTATCATTTCATATTCCATAATCAGGAGCTAAACTCCTGACTGAGTTCAAAAGCAGATAAAGTCAGTGCAACTCAGTGTAACATTTATTTTTGCACAGAAGGACAGTGTCAGGTTTGAAATTCAGTGGAGATCAACAGATGTTAATGAGAACAGCATTGGGCCTTGGACTATAGAAAGTTACCATTGCTAACAGTGATGGAGGTCTGATGAATTAGACAGAGAAACAGGAAGGACACTATTTTAATGCTTAAAAGTTTGTCATTGTAATAGCTGTGGAAGCAAATATGAAGGTTTTGTTTGTCATAATAAGGCACTGTTCACCTTTTTGGCTAAAGGTCATTAACAGTAGAAATTGATCTGGCTGACCTTGATTTTTTTATTTACCTATACTAGGACAAGGTTATTTTGATCAATAGAGAGATAAATGCAAATGCTGTCACCAGAAATATTTTAAATTTCCTTGGCCAAAACAGGTGGGGACCTGGATCAGTTTCACTATCATGACTCAGTGTGCTCCAGGTGAGTAATATTTTGGTACTTCAAACTGAAGTGATGTCAGCAGCAAGTGCATGTTTTTAATCTGATAATGAAATGTATCTTTTTTTCCCTTCCTTCCAGTGGGACTGTTCACCTTGCTTTGCTTCATTCAGATGACAGTCTGGGCAAAGGACAAACACTGCACCTACTTACGAGAATTCAAGGATTATCCAAGTCATAGAATGCCAATTATTCCCTTTTTGTTGTAAGAAAAGAAGGCTCAATTTGAATATTGCACAGAACTTCAAGAAGAAAAGCCTCATAAATGTCCTGCCAAATAAATAAATTAATTAAAAGGATTTTGGTGCATGTTGAATCTCCACTGCTAAGGGAAATTGTACGCACTTGAAAGCTACACTTCCTTACATTCAAGAATTTTCAACTCAGAAGCACCTTAAAAAATAAGGCTTCATTGCACAGCTGCAAAAAAAAAGTCCCTGCAGTTCACTGTAACCTGACTTAGATTTTTCTGTACTAGTCTGTTTAGATTGATGGATCAGACATCCTGAGAAGTCTTTGCTGAAAAGCAGCTCCAAATTTAGCAGTGGCATTCTGCAAGACAGAAGTTCACTGGAACGAGGACACACCAGCTAACTACCAGAGCTCAGTTCAGCCAGCACAGCCAGCTGGACGCAGGACAGTTGCATGATCTGCCTTCTTTGACTTGAAGACAGTGTGCTGCCTGGTGCTTTGTAACAGATAACATTACCAAAGAATATGAATGGTTCCTGGAATAAAGAAATAGGCAATATCTCAAAAACCTGATTTGGGTCTAACCCCTAATTTGCCAAAAGAATCTTAAGAAATACTTGTAGTATTTGTGAATGTAATATCCTGTGCTGAGGTTTTTTGTTTGGTTTTGGTCTTCTTCATTAGTAGTGGCATACTAGTAAATAAGATTCAGAAGCAGTCTAACCTATGCCATATCTTTGATATCTGGCCTGTTTTGATATAACATCTCCTTGTGATACTAATGGACCTTTTACCCAGCATTTTACATCAGGCTTCTCTAAGTAGTTTTTAATACACTTTGTAAATAAATGAAGTGACTGCTAGTCCTCAGAATGCTCTTCCTATTTCCAGAGCCAGGAAGAAAAATCAGCTTCATTTTGGACTTCCTGTGTTTTCTTTGTCACAGGATGTTCTGTAGGACTTGGGTTTTGTGTAAATCTAGTAAAAAAAGGCTATTGAAATCTATCTGAATGATATTTTAAAGAAGCTATTTTAGAATATGAAGAGAATGCATAGATATGTTTTGTTTCATAATTAATTTATTTATCTCTAGTAGATGTATAGAAATATTTTTGCAACTATTTGTAAGGGTGAAATATGCAATAAATTCTATTTTAAAACCAGTTGAAATAATTATGGCAAAAAGAGAAGGCTACAGCTGGTTGCTGAAGTTTCATAATATTTTGTACAGTAAAAAGCAAGAGTATGCTTATAAAAAAAATCTACATCAATTGAAGAAAAATACCTTTCAAAGCAAAAACACATGACCCAGATTTTAACATCTTAGAGAAGATTTCTTAGAAATTATTAGATCTGATAGATAACTGAAAGAATATTATTCATCATTATGAATTTGTTTTCACTATTGTTTTTCCACTAGTTAAACTGTGACCCAGAAAAAAAGAGCTAAATGTCAAATGATTCCCCACTGAGTGCAGTGTGGAATACAAGCAGGTTGAAATTTTCCTTCTGAGGAGGTAGAAAGCACATACCCTATTCACACTTTACACCCACTTAATGTCCAGTCACAGCAAAGAAGAAAAATTTGGTCCTGTTTAGTAACAAAGAGATCTTTCCATGTCTCTGCAAGAAAACAAAACTTTTGGCAGATTTGGACATACTCTCTTTCTTTTTAATCTCCATTTTGACATTTGGCCTCTCTTTGAAACAACTTAAAGATGAGTATGAGATCATTTTAATTAATTTTTTTTTAAAAGCAAGTTTCTTGTCTGGGTCTGAGCTCTGAATTAATTCTTTTCATTCTTGCTGAGACAACCGTCTGTTTCACTGGCAGCCTGGTGAGACAGTGAAGCAATCTCCCAGGACTAGCCCCATCAGCCAGCACTGTTCTGACCTTGATGGTCCCATGCACTCAGCATGGCAGGAATCTGCTTTTAGGCTGGGCAATGCTCTCAGCCTTGGGATCTGTCTGCTGACTCGTAGCAGTTGACATAAGGGTTAAACAAGAAAAACCTGCCAGCCTGAAAGTACCAGATAGAGAATCCATCTTTGATGTTATTTATATGTCAACAAGGAGGTATGGGACTTCTCTTCTTGAATCTTATAAGGGCCTTAATAAGATTGAGATTAATAAGATTTTATTCTATAGCAAGGACCTGCCTTTCCTTTGACACTGTCAGCATGTAGTGTTACTGGTAGAGCAGTAGAAGTTGGCTGTTTCTAGGGCTGTTGTTGAGAGCACAGTGCTCAGAAAGGTGCAAAAAAATCAGTGTAATACTGAGTGTGCAAACCTTTGTTTTACCCTTGCTCTGCTCTGCTCTGGCACATGCTTGCACTTTGCACACACTAAGCCTGGAGGCTGCAGGAGCAGTCTATGCAGCTGCCTGCTGATGCAGGGCTGGGGACACCCTGGCTTCTCGGCTGGCTCCAGCTGCACGTGGATGCAAAGGAATTTCCTCATTCTCCATCTGCTGTTTAGCAAAGTTCACAAAAACCTGTGTGAGGAAAGCAGAAAATGTCACCATGTCTTCCACTGAGATGAGTTAATGGAATGACTGCTCTGCAGGAAACAGACAGAAAGGGAAATCGACAGACATCAACTGAACTGAAACACTGCTTTATCAGCTGACATCATGAGTTCCTCTTTTATTTTGATAAACTTCCTTGCAACTTCCTTCCTTTGGATGTACTTGCTTGCAAGTAAAATCCTACTTTTTCTTAAGGAGGAAATGGCTTCAGCCAGGTTTGCATGGTTTGCACAGCAGGAATTTGGTTGTGATAGGAAAGAGGAGACAGAATATTTTAGTAGGAAGCTGAAAGGCAGCCAGGAATGCCTCTCTAGCAATCCCACCGAAAACAGCTTTGCATATGTGGACCCTTCGTTACTTAGGAAAGCAGACAGATGGGGCCAATACCCTCTAGCAAGTGGATGTTTTCAAAACTCCCAGTGGACTTCTCAGGTTTTGTGTGTCTAATTGCTTCTCACAGTATCTTTGACACAACGCAGTCCAAACCTCTTATTTAAAATAAAATGCTATTTGCAGCTCAGTCTCATTCCAAATTTCTGACCTTGCTCAGACTGCTGCTCCTGAAGGAATGGGTTGTGTGAATTCTGTCATATGGGAAACACTGTCTTACCAACTTTCACATGGCACCTATTTACACAGGGAATAAGTTACTGATTCATACTGATACACCCTCCTTGATGAGAGGCCTGGGAATTTTGTGTGAGAAAGAGATGTGAGATAATTCTCTAAACAATTTGGTCCTTCCGTTGTTTGGATACATCCCCATTATGTTGCCTAATTCTCACAAGACAGGCTTTCTCATGGATATTTTACATTTACTCACCTGATCTAATGTTGTTTGAGACACAGAATATTCTTCAATATGCAAATTTTCCTTGTTGGAGATTATTAATCGAAAAATCTTAGCCAGAGAGGAAGAGCAAATCTGATACTGCAGCATGTTGTAGTGTTTCTCTCTCTGCAAACTCCCTGGGAAGTTGATGCGTATGAATTTCTCAGCAGGAGCGGGATCTGGAGGCAGCCCAGACTTTGGAGCTTTGATTTTCAGAGTGACAATGTAGCCATCTCCAAATCTGGGAAGGACATGTGGATTTAGAAATTGGGTGAAGAGGTTGTTTCATCATTCAGGAAGAAAATTAGTTTTCTGCAGCTATAAAAACAGTAACAGTATCTGAAAGATATTGCATGAGATCCAGCTTTTTAGGAAGCCCTGTATTTGCCCTGCAGAAGTGGTATGTAGCATAATAGAGTTGAAATGAGATCTGGTCAGATTGTCTAATATACAACAGAGCTGCACCCAGAAATAGGTGTCGCTAACCATTGAATTGCTTATATTAAGGATAGTACATGTCACATACACTAAAATTTTCCATTAAAAACCACCATAAAAATATTCTACTTACTTGTATTTTAGCTCCTGAATTGTGCCTAGGCATTTGAAGGTACCTTGTACCATGATGGCTAAACGAGTACAGAGGGCTTCACATTCTTCCATACTTTCAAAACAGAGAACAGATATTTAAGATAAAAGCCAACAGAGGTACTTCAACTGCTTTCAGATTCTGAATTCTAACTGTTCTTACCTGTGTGAGGTTAGAACCACTGCTCGCCCATCTCTGAGCACACCAACAATAGAGTCCCACAGGAGGCGCCGGGACTGAGGGTCCATCCCGGTAGTTGGTTCATCCTGTAATGGAAATGTTAAGGCAATCAGAGTCAGATAAAACACAGAAAATCTATTTACAATCAGGTCATTTTTTGGACCATAGCATGTAATTGTTTCTCTACAGTAATCTGTGCCTTGAGAAAGCACAGAGACCTTGAGAAGCACAGGAGTGAGTGGTACCAATGGACTTCTTGGCACAAAGCAGTAAGGAAACAAGAACATGAACTGCAGGTGAGACTACAGTGCTGCGTAGGGGCAGGGAGTGCCTGCCCAGCTACAGGGAAGGGAGTGCCTTTTCTGTGAAACAGTGAGCTCTCACCAGGTCGTCTTACTTGCATAAACATATAGGATATTGTTCAATCCAAGGAACCAGTGAAGTCTGATTTACACCACCTAAGGATTTGATCCTACATAAATCAGCTAACACAGTAAGTAACAAATTTTCATTGAACATCTTGTCTTAAGAAATTATGAGAAAACATTTTATCTGACTGTTTACCACAGGAAGAATACATGTAAAGGCATATTAAATGGTACAAGGAACCAGGCTATAATATGTATTAAAACACTTCTTCATAGACTAAACAAAGTAAAAGTGGCTGTGTCTAAAAGTCATAGACATACAAATTAAGGTGGTTGAATATAGTCTAAATAAAGAATTTCTGTAGTAATTTCATACAGAATTTCCCTTTAGATATGCAATTATCTTGATCACTTATGATCACTTATGATCACTTATTTTATTTGGTAAGAACTACATTTCAGCATTTGTATAGTTTAGTATAAATCTGTATAATTTATTCCAAAGATATTAAAGGCTGGAAAAGGGTAGGTATCTTCCTTTGTTCTCCTGGATAAAACACCCAGGTGGATATGTTGGAAGATCATAATTTACATCAGTGGCTACACTCTGACAAGAAAAGGCAGACTGAAACTAAACAATAGTTTAAATTCAGATTTTTCTGAATTATAGGTTTTATCTCAATACATTCTTTTTTGAAGATCTTTCTTTTGTAATCACATGGGGACCATTGGAAACATAGTTACGCATCCCAGACTATGCCTGAAATTAATACAAAATTTCACTGAAATAGCTGCAAGTTGAGGGGGGAAAGGAGCCTGCAAGGACTTTGTAGCTCTTTAGCCTGTAGTGTTATGAGATATTATATTGAACTACCCAGAGCTGTGTTTCCATTACACTTACTAGCAAGATGAGTGGTGGACAGCCTATCAGGGCAATGGCAGTGGAGAGCTTGCGCTTGTTGCCACCACTGTAGGTCCCTGCCAGGTGGTCTGCGTACATAGGAAGTCCCAGCTTCTGGATGCCCCATTCAGCAACCTGTGAGAAAGACTGTATGTTTCACACAGCAGTGAATGCAGAACAGACAGGATTGCTGATACGTCCCTTTTTGGGTAGAAACATGACAGTCCCCTGGGTTTTAGCACATTCATTTTAGAACTGGGCCAGGGAAGTAAAAAGTATTTATGATGATGATGAGGGGCATTCTAACTATGTGAGGGAAAGCCATAAAACAGCCTTAGCTGTAGACTTCTGTCTGTGCAAGAATTTAAATTATTTTCTTCTGGAATCTTCTTCATGTTTTCTTCCCTATACATACACAACTTTAAAGGCAAGGACAAAACAGCAACCAGTGTCATTCTGAGCCACAGGAATCACATCTTTAGCCTTCCACATTGGTGGTGCCACAGATTTGCAAATACTAATACCTGGGAACCTGCATTTGATAGTGTGGTCTTGTTACTTAACTGTCCAAATGACAAGAACTACACCCAGGATTTCAATACGCAGAATAATGAGTACACTTTGGAAATTCTGGCCCTTAGCATGTTAAGAGCACCGTTAATCATCAAAAATATCACTGTAATTATCAGAAGCAAGACTACTTTACCCTCTTGATTTCTTCTGCTGGAACTCCCCTCAAGCGTGCATATAAATAGAGGTGCTCTCGTCCTGTGAGTAGGTCATCAATGGCATCAAACTGAGGGCAGTATCCCATGTTTTGATGGACATTAGAAATGTGTGTCAATATACTGGAGAAACAAAGAAAAGAGCTGTAGTTCTGTAATACTAGCTCTAAGACAGAGAACAGTCTGAATAAAATCCTTATTTTCTGGGGCAACAACTCTTGTAAGAGGAGAATTAATTCTTCTTGATAAGACATTCTATGAGAATATTTGTCTGTACATAAGAGCAAGGAATATATTGTTGTCTTAAGTCAGCTCAGTCCTGGTTAAGGATGTAAGCCCATTTTCCCTCACCCATTTTCTTGTTAAAGTATAGACTTAATGAGAAGTTCTTTAAACAGCCACTCGGGTTCATTATTTTTTGAAGACAGTGTTTATATCTAGAAGAAAAGAAGCAGTTATTTCAACTCAGGATATGGTCACTAGCAACAGACAGGCAGGGCACAAGGCTAACACTTCAATGGTAGTAGGAAAAGTACAAAATCTCAGAATGGGTGTGGTGGGGAGGAGGCTCTGGATGTTATCTTGTCCACTGACCCTGCTTGGGCAGAGTCACCTAGAAAAGGCTGACCAGGACCATGTCCTGGCAACAAAAGAGTTATTGTTCAAATCACATCAGTGGACAAAGAATCAAATCCCAACTACACCAGACATGCCAAGGCATACAACCTGGAAGTAAACCAACATAAGTGCATACCAGATCACACTGTAATAACTCATGACATTATGCCAGCACTGTGTAAACAAAGATGCTAAAACCAGCCAGAGAAAAGTCCCAAAGCTCAGATCAAAGTACCCTGTTGGATGGGTTATCTTATGTTTGGGAGCTCTTGCCACTAGATATGATTGCCTTGTCCCACTGTTAGCATTACTATAACTTAGCCACAGATTTTACAAGTGTTAAAGGTATCAAATGCAATTGTGTGTTAGCTGTGATCTTGGTGCTGTAGAGCTCCTGGATTATTGAGAGTGTGATCTGGACAGTTCTATGCTGGTAAATGGACTGTCACAGGGTTTTTTTAAGGTACTTACCTATTGCCAGCCACTACAGCATCTCCAGATGTCACATCAGTATCTCCAGTCAGCATTTTGAATGTTGTTGTTTTGCCAGCGCCATTCACTCCCAAAAGGCCAAAGCACTAAATTGCAAAATTTATCATATTCTTTAATACTTCCAATTTGCAAATCAGCAGGGGGATAAAATCTGAACTGATCTATGGAATGTAATCCAGTGTTATTGAACAACCTACCTCTCCGGGACGGATGCCAACACACAGTCTGTCCACTGCAGGCTTGCGTCGACCTGCATAAATCTATATTGACATTGAATTTTTAGTTTAGTTTAATGCTATTGGGATGAGGCAACTTTAGAAGAGACATGAGTAAATATTTTTTCATAGAGACAAGAGACTTTTGAGACATGAGTAAATATTTTTTTTCATTCTTCTCAAAATATTACCTTGGTCAGTTCTTGTAACTGTAAGATATCTGTTTTGTTTCCTCCATTCATAATTCTTTTTCTTTCTTCTGCAACATCCTCATCTTCATTAATAATAGGTGACATGGCAGTCTCAGCAAACCTAGAAAAACCCAAGATACTGGGTTGCCCTGGGTTCAGTTGGAATAACAGTGTGAAACAATGGCTAATCTGCTGCCAAAAATGTGACTGGTGGAAACAGTGGGGTTGAAACTTCACAACTGGCTGGAGTATTCCTGCTGTTGGGAGAAGCCTTGTCCTTTAAAGTTAATCTCGAGATACTAAAAAGGGAGGAATTGACTTGCTCATAAGAACATGCCTTGTCAGTCATTGATATGAGAATAATCTCCTCCTTAGCCTCAGCTTTCACTATTTGGCTACTCTTAGTAGCTAGTGATGGTCCTTAAAAGTAGAAGTTTTGAATAGATCTCTCTGCAAGACAGTGGTCTTATAATTGCACCAATTAGTTATCTTGTTGGCAATCTTGAACAGGAGTGAATGACCCACTCACAGCTGGCAGGTAGCTATTTTCATCAAGGGAGAGGCCCATTTGTAAAGCAGAGAGGGGAAGTCCACACAGTGTCTAGGATACAGCTGTCCTGTGCCACAGACTACAGCTGTTGTCTTGGGATGTCAGGCTAGTACTACATAGTACTAGCTTGTACCTAGCCTGACTGAGGACACTACAAACTTTCCAGATAATTTTATAATCTCACTATCACAGTGTCTTGAACTAAAAAAAAATTACATTAAAATCTTAATTCCAGAAAACTAATTTCTTTAATAAAATATTCTTAAATCTTCTTAATATAATGCAGTTTTGTAAATGCTTTCTTGGATCAGGATATCCTGATCCTAAAATAAAGGATATTTTATCCTAAAATAAATTAAGATAAGATCAGGTAAGTAAATAGAAAACAAAGAAGCCACAAATTTAGAGAAAAATTAAGAACAAAAAGAAGAAAAGAAGGACATAGAGAATAATAAAGATAGTCAGCTTTTTAATAGAGGAACATTAATAGAACTTTTAGACATACCATCTTGTAGAGAACAAACGGTGCTGCATAAGGAGATTCAGAAAGAAGAACACAACTCCTTGAAGAGCCATGGCAACCAGGTTCTTTCCAACAAAGTCCCACTGAAAGGGATCAGAAACATGCTCCTCACCTTTGGAGAACGAGCACCAGAAAGGAAGGTCAAATACTGCTGAAAAACTCCACTACTCCTCAGAACAAAAAGCATGATCATAATGAATTACTGTACTTTATTTGCTCATGATCAGGCAATCGTTTTAGTTTTCCAGTCTTATAAAAATTCTTAACAAAATGCCTTCCAAGTTCAGCTGCTGCATGGGAGTAAAAATAATCTCTCTGAATACGCACTGATTTGGATATCATTACAGGAAACTTGCATGGATTATGTGAAAAGACACACTTTCTGAATTAAAACAAATGAGTTCTGCTGTATGACTATTCTTTTAATAAATTGTCTGATATCAAAGACAACCATATCCCAAGAGAATGCATTTGAAGAACAACAGCCACTTTAAACATTAACTGAGGTATTCAAATGAAATGAAAAAAGAAATCATCCTCTAGTGATTTAAGATCTTCCAAACAGAGGATAAAAAGACACCTGAGTCTGATACTGAACAAATGGGTTCATTTCCAATGGTTGGGCTGTAGAGTTCTGGCAGCGCTATCAGAAGCCGTGATTCCTTTAGAGAGGGTGAACTTTCATACTTCTCATCTATCTGATGATGGAAAAGGTGAAAAATCTACTACTTTTCTGAGCTAATCCTTCCAAACATCTCATCCAAGGTCAGGACACGTGACACTGCCATACCTTGTTTCTTATTGGCTTTACTTACCAAACCTCGCGTATACTTCAGTCACAGCTTGGTTCATGGCCAAGTCAATGAGTCCACGGCCCAAACAAAAATGTGGGAGGACAAGCAGTACATTTTTCAATGTTTTATTAAACTTCAGCAAAGCCTGTAAGAAACAGAAACAACATAAGCTGTTTAAACCAGACCTACCATACAACACAAGCTGCAGGAGCAAGCACAAAGTGCCATGTCTAGACCTCTCCAGCTGTGAAAGTATGCAGAAGTTTGCTCATAGGTCAGTGAAGAAGAAGGGGCAGGAAGTGCTCTGGGTGCTGAAACTGAGATTCATCTGCAGTCCCTGGTGCAGAGCATGGTGAAACAGCTGTGCCCCTGCAGCTCTTGGAGGTCCAGAGGGATGCAGAGATCCACCTGCAGCCCATGGAAGAGAACCATGCCAGAGCAAGTGGATGCCTGAAAGGAGACTGTGACCCGGTGGGAGGTCCATGGAGAGAGCAGTCCATGCTGGAGCAGCCTGTCCTTGAGGGATTGTACCCTGTGGAAGAGTGACCCATGCTACAGAGTCTGGGAAGGACTATTGCCTGTGAGATAGACTCACACTGCAGCAGTTTGCGGAGAACTGTGGCTCATGAGATGGACTCATGTTGGAGAAGGTCATGGAGAGCTGTCTCCTGTTGAAGGGACCCCACAGTGGAGGAAGGGAAGAATTCCTCTCCCTAAGCAGTGGGAGAAACAATGGGTGATGAACTGACCATAACCCTCATTCCCTGTCTCCCTGTGCCACTAGGAAACGAGGTAGAGTTGGGAAGGAGAGAAGGCTGGGGAGAAGGTGTTTTTTTCAGATCCTACTTTATTTTCTCATTATCCTGTTCTGATTTTTTAAATAATAAATTCAACTAATATCTCTAATATTTGCCCGTGATGGTATTTGAGGACTGATCTCTCCCAGTCCTTAACTCATGAAGCCTTCACTGTATTTCTCTCCTTTGTCCAGCTGTGGAGAGGAGTGAGAGAGAGGCTTTGGAGGTGCCTGGCATCTAGCAAAATTAGAAAACATTACTTACCAGATTATTTTCAAATAATTCCAGGATAAAAGTAATGGCACTGCTGTTGATTCCCACAAAGAGATTAATACAAGACAATACAACATAAGCAGTGCTGGGGATACTGAAGAAAGAAGAAGCAGGGTACATCATGGGAATTACTGCCCATCTGCATCCAAGAAATAGAAAAAACCATGATAAATTCTCAGTATTCTCACGCCAGTTGGCCTAAAGAAAACACAAAGTTAAGCTTTCTTCCCATACCATGTATAAAAAATAGTGTAACCACCACAGTATTTTCTCCCTGATTACTACATAAGATTTTTTTCTGCTTAAGTCTTTTTTTTTTTTTTTTGCTATTAAAATGCAGGGCATAAGACACTGCTAAAATTGAGAAAACTTAATGCTAGCAAGGTTGCTATCACCCCAGGTATCTTTGCATATTTCAGTGAATTGTACACCAAGAAGAAGAAACAAAGAAATGTTGAATGCTAAAAGATACTGTAGTATTGACTGTCAATGTGGCAAAGGAACAACCACTAAATTCCTATATAATGCACAAGGAAGAAATCAGCAAACTGAACAAATACATTTTCCTTTACGGGTCACATTTAATGCTTAAAAATGCAAGGCAGGCAGTGACAAAATAATCTCTTTTGCAGCATGTAGTCAGACAGAATATGTAAATATCCCATAGAAGATTCTAGTTTCAGCCTGTTTTGGATCCACCCAGTTCAATTCTTCAAAGCTGGGTTCCACTAAGTCCCGAGCTCAGCAGCATGAAATTATTTCCGTGTGAAATACAGGGCCCACCTGCAGCAATAACCTTGAGCACTCACCCATAGAGGAGCAGCAAGGCAATGAGCACAGGGAGATTGGTCGGGGAGGCGTACGCTTTCTTGTTGAATCCAGCAAATATAGCCACAACCATCCCAGCACTCAGTGCATAATTCACCTGCCACAGCACAGGGGAAAGATCAATGTATAAGACCTGAGAAGGGCTGCAAACATATCCAGATCCTACACATCATCCCAAAAGGAATTTATATTGAGGAACATCAGAATTTGAGTTAGACTAGTCACACTGAATTTTTTGGATCAACAGGTCCCAGGCAATGCTCAATGTTTTTCTACGACATCTTTTATCAGACTGTTCATCAAAAATACAACATATATTGTTGTTTCTTGGATTGTGATTTGTGAATCCATTATTTCATAGTCTGGGTGCCAGGCTTCCCAAAAAAGTGGCCATGGGTCTGTAAGGGAAGTACAGTCTCTGGTGATGCAAACAAAGGCTGTGTAGGATGGAAGAGCTAGTCACTTGAGCCACATTCCTGGGAAGAGGCTAAAGTGTGCTTGGCCACTGCTCCCTTTCTCTGTCTAGTGTTAGTAGCACTACTCTACTGCAATGCACAGAATTCCCCATGCAGAATGGAAGGCAGCATTTCACAGAACTGCTTAACACCACCTCATGCCTTTGCATCATGTAGTCAAGGGCAACAGTCAAACAGAATTGCTGTCAAGGAAGCTGCTGTGAACAGCAGGAAACAAGAACTCTGGGACCTGCTTCTTTCCCTCATTTAATAAAACAATGCTTCGTTTTATCTTCTCCTGAGAAAAAACCTTGCAAATCCTGTAGAGTTTTGGGCTTTTCAAATATTGATTTTCTTTTCTTTTTAATTTTTTCAATTCCATGTTCATGCCTTTCTTATTGCATAATTCCTTGGCCGCTTTCTTGGTTTCAAAGGCACGGCCAGAGAACCAGCCCTTGTTGTGGCTCGGCCAGCCAAAGAATTTTCTCTTTTATGACAAAGTGGCTGGAGGGAAGCTGAGCCCTGTCTAAGCAAGTCTGCACCTGTAGTATAAATCTTTTTAGAATAACACAGTGACCATGATACCATGATCTAAATGACTATGTCATTTTGGACACCCTAGAGTATTTTGTCAGGCCTATAGATACTGTTCCCTACTTAGGTTTCTTGAATATCTTGAAATATGTTTTGGGTTTTCTGGAGGACAGGAGTGACTAGCACCAGGCAATGATGCTTTTTCCTGCTGCAGAAAGTTGTAATTCATTATATATTCAATTGTAAAGGCTAGAAATCCTAAGACTATAACAAATACAGCTTCATTAGTTGACTGAGTTGTGCACCTGAATTAATTTCTACATCTGTAATTAGTTCAGAGGCCAGATCTTTAGCATGGTCTCTGAGAAACACTTAAGATAAATGAATGCTTTGCTTAGAATCACCTTCACTTGATTCACTGACTTGCCCTCAGCTCACGCACACCCAGGATAATCAGACGATGGCAGCCAGACTCGCAGTTACTTACTATGTCCCACATGAAGTTAGTTAGCCAATAGGTAACAGGGCTCACACCACTGACAAACTGGAGATGTTTGGCTTTTGTTACACGTTCTTGGATCAGGTATAAAACAAAACTGGCTGGTATAAAGGACATGGCAAAAATCACAGAGATGGCAACAACAGCATCCACTGAAGTGGTCAGTCTACAACAGAGCACGAGAAGAGACTGTGAGCAAGGGAATGGATGCAATGCAACACTATATTAGCATTTGGGGACTCTGGAGGGTGCTTTAAGATCTAGAAGTTTCTAGAAAGGCTGTTTTTCAAGTAGAAGACTTCTCCAGTTTCAAAAGGCGCTGGTGTATTTTTCCAAGTTGTTTTGAGGACTGTAGCTAACAAATATGGCACCATTCCCTGATCTTTTACTTGCTTTATATATCTCAGTTTGACAGCCTTTCCTGTGTGGGACTTCTCAAACTAGGCATTTAGGCACAATAGCCAAAGTGCTCTGGAAGCAGGGAAAAGAGAAACTTAAAAGGCAAGTTGGAGACAGTGAGATGAAGCACAGATTTTGCCTCTGTGCTATAATGCAAAGTTTTCAGTTTCATTGAATTATGAACTTAATAGGAGAATGGAAAATCTCATCTTTTTAGGGATGTCTTTTTCAATAAATGATTACTTTCAGATTCGGGAATACACCAACCCTACTACACACCATTGAAAAATCTACCTGCGTGCTGTCCTTGGCACCAAGAGAGCGGGTTGTCAACTACTTGACCTGTAGTCAATTACAGATAAGTTCTCATTCCATTCTTTATTGTGCATTTTATTTCAGAAGTAAATGTATTGGATTTGGAGCATGAACAAAAATTTCAGAATCTTCATGCTTGGGAATCAACAGAAACATGCAACTATGTATATCCAATGGTCATAGTTCCTATGTGGGATGGGAATGAAATCTCATGTGAATGTAAGAAGACATGAATAGATCCTTGTTTAGAATAAAACTTCGAAGAAGGGCCTCCCCATTCTGTCAATTGTTCAATCACACTCCTCAGAGTGTGAGCATGCTGGAAATTGCAAGTTGCCAGGTGAGGGAGAGGTAAAAGCCAGAAGCAGAGCACAAGCAGACTTACACAGTGACTTCAGAGAGTTGCTCCTTGGTGAGGTTCAGAGGATGGTTTATAGCAGTGATCCCATGTTCCTCAGGGTCTTGGCCAGTCCTCAGATTAGCTCGGAGGATTGCATTATTGGCTACATTGAGGAAACTAACCATAGCATGCCAGCCTTTATTGTTAAACCACACCTAAAAGAGTCAGAAATCACAGATTAATTTGTTAGTTACTGTCTTCACTGAGCTACAGGAGAAAATTTGGCTGCCTTTTATCTGCTTTGGTGGGCATTACCAGCAGGAGTGAATCCAGCACCAGGAATACATAGTTCCTAGGCACAGTCCTGCAGGAGGAGCTCACATACTATGCTTTTAAAAGCATTGGACAACTACTGTCAGGGGATTTTATAGAAGCACACTTCAAGTTTTAGTGTACTACTCAAAGTATTTAGGACAGCAAGCAGTACTAAGAACATGATTTTTAAAAATCTCGCATTTGAAATGTTATGAATAAGAATTATATACAATATGGGATCCAGCATTAATACCAAGTTATTTCTAAAGTATAGCATTTTAACTCTTCTTATATCTGGGAATACCACCAACAATATTCTCATAATTTGAAGTCTATGTCAAGAAACACTGTGAGTTAACACACTAATGCCAGCAAATACCTTAATATTATCTTCGGTTTCCATGTACTTAAGGAAATTAGGGATTTCTTTAGCAGCAGCCAGTGAAGTTTGTCCCTAAAACAAAATGAAAAAGCTAAATGCTACAGTAACCATGCTTCAATAAGGAGACAAAAACCAACCAAACAAAATTTAAAATCTTGCTTACTCCTGTCACATTCATCATTCGGCCAAGATCACTTAAAAAATTGACAATTTGATCTCCAGAAACATGAAGGACTGGAAGCCTTCCTCCTATAGAGATTCCTCCATATCTAGTAAAGAGAAAAATATCATCAATAACTCATACCACACAGCTATAACTGTACATTAATGGAAAGACTAAAAACTCACTCAATGCAAGTTTAATTTCTATATATCAAATATTTAAAACATAACAATTTCTACTCTTTTTCTAACAAGTTGTATTAGGTCTTTTTAGGGCTTACGAATAATAGAGGCTCTATCAGTTTCTGAGAGGTTTATGCCAGGATCCTGAGAAAATTATTTAGAGAAAAGATTTGGAGAAAACAGTGATTTCTATGGAACAAAATCTTTAAATCAAGGTAGTTGCCATATAATGGTTTAGACAGCATGGAGGATTAAGGACAGCACAGACCTCACTTGAAATTTCACATGCTCTAAGAGGAGCAAGTATTCACCAACATCAGTTCCAGACAGTGCATAATGATAAATACTACTGCACAAGATGAACTGAAGCCTAATCCAATAGAAAGCAATGCTTGCACATGAAGCAGATATTCTGTGAAGACAGGCAGTCATCCACCTGCTATCTTTGAAGTGAAATCCTACCACTGGTGAACAATGAAATAAGTACGTGCTTCAGGTTAACCAGTTTCTTTCGAAGCTTAGTAACTGCAGAGTAGACATCACACACTGGGGTTAGCTGTTGTCTCTACCTAAAGAAGAGAACTAGTGGAATCTGGTTGATAACTTCTGCTCATGTACAGAGTAGGCATGAGGAATTGTGGTTGTTACTTCTGTATTTTGATAGGCTGATGTCTAGGTTTCATCCCACTCAGGTCCTTTTTTTGAAGGGTTTTTATTTCTTCTGTGGCACTAAAAGAGCTGTGTCACAGCAGTATTACAATGTACTGTACTATTGTGTCAAATCTTTTCACTACATGGTTCCCACTGTTTTGACTCCTGTAGGTAATAAAGCTCTGATAGTTCCATTGAGACGAGAGCCTCTTGCCTTCACCTCCCGCAGGGAGTTCACATGAATATAACCCCTTGTCTTTTAAGACCCTTCCTGATCCCCAGCCTATTTCTCACTGAAGTAATCTCTTTGTTCTACAATTTCTGCCACAATTCCCCGTGTCCATTCGGAGAAACATTGTGAGGTTCTCTGGTTAAACAGAAATAAATTGTTCATTTATTTACTACCTTCATCTGTGAATTGTTTTCTTACCTCTGCTCATTGACCCAGTATTTACTCTTCAAGCTGAAACAGACAAAGAGAATTCCCTCTCAATGCACAGAACCAAAGTCGATGATACGTCAGGCTTAAATAAAAATTAAAGTTGAATTCCTATAGTTTGCAGATCTCCAGTCTGCTGGTTATTACTTCAAGTTGTGGAGTTGGCAGAACTTTTGGTATTCCTTGCAGTATGGTTTTGGCTATTTGTTTTCTGACATGATTCATCTCCAATTCATACAGAGATAAACAAGATTCCTAAAGTGACACATACTGGGCTATTTTAATCCATAATTAATTGATTTTAAAAGATGTATCTAAAGCAATTATGACACATGCTAAGGGGAATCAGTCAAAGGCAGTCAGCACATAGATAATATAAAGGGAATTTCAAGAACTCTGCTGGGAACTGAAAAAATAGCAAGGCTGAATCAGAGATAATAGGCTGTGGACACTGCACAGCTAATTACCACACTCAACACACAGGCCAGCTAAGGACCTATCAGTAGGATGGATGTATCCACGTGACATTGTCCTCTTTAGCACTTCTGAGAAGCAAGTGATAATTAACTCAGGCAGATAGTCACATTAGTGTGGCTACAGTTCTTCAGGGAGACAAAGTAATACCTCTGCAAGGCAGTTCGCCAACGCTGTGCAGAGACACCATTTTTGTCACCATTAACACAGCATTCCATCAGCACTGACACTTAACTCTGCCTATAAAGGAGTACCTGAATATACAAATAGTTATAATTGAAAATATTTAACTCCCCTAAAATCAGCCTCTTCTAGTCTTCTATCAGAAATATGGACATGGTGCTCAAATCTACAGAATATTGTGGCAAATCAGGTGTTATGACATTATTAAATAATGATTTCAACACCAGGTACAAAATACCACATGTGAAAAAGAAATAGAAATTCATCCCTACCTTCCTTTTATCAAAGTGGGATATGTTTTCACCAGAAAATCTGAAATATTTCTGTGGGTCATATCTTGAAGAATTTCTGTGCTGCGTTGCACTCTCTGGCAAAAAAAACCCAACTAATCAATCACAATAAAGTTCAAAGTGTCTTAAGCTATTAAGTGTTTGTCAGGAGATGAGAAAAAGTAGTTTTGGTTCAGAGAAAATGCTCAGGTTCAGAGTATCACTGACAGAGAGTGGGTCAATCACTCGAGGATCATTTCTAGCCTAAACATGCTTACTTTACTAAGACCTTAGAAGAAATCAATAAGTTTGTGATGAATGACACAAAACAGTTGCATGTCACTCTGAAACAGCTCTTTGCAACAAAGGTCAGGGTTGCTCAAGCTTTTTCTTAAATCTGAAAGTAGGAAACTTGAAATAAACTGAGGCTCCAGTTAAAAAAAATCCAACCAAACCAAAAAAAAAGGTTGTTTCCTAATATTTAGCAACTTAAGGTAAAAATTAATACAAAAAATTCACCTTCATGAGCATATTAGGTAGTTTGAAGGATTTTTTTTTTAAGTATGAAAATGATGCCACATGGCAACTTTGTTGAGTCTTGAGTCTTTTACAAATACAGGATTGCTGTGAAATGCAAGACCTCACACTCCTGAGTTTATCCCAAGGTAGAATATATTTTAAGAGGTTCCTGGGCAACTTCAGATGGCGAAGCTTGCAACCTGAAATCATCTGATAAGGATCTAGAAAGTAAGTCTAATGAACTTTCCAGAAGTTCCTGCATTTGTCCAGAGAAAGTATGACGCAGAAGACACATTAGAGATGTTCAGCTGAATCGAGATGGGAAGACTGGTAACATCCCCATAGTATCTTCATTAATTGAGTTACCTATGCTCAAACATAATTCTAGTAACAATTATTTACACATCGTGGCTTTCCTGGAGATTCAAGTGAACTGTTTCTTTCTGACAAGTTATACAAAACTATCATATCCTGCAAAATTATCAGGATAACATTATAATTAACACATTTTGTTTAGAAGACTAGAATCCCCACAAACAAATAAAAAAAATGTGCATCTTGGAATTGAAGTTTTAGTCTAAAGGTCTCTGAAATATATTAGCATACAATCAGGAAAATTCAACTTTGTCTGTTGGACAGGGATTACCAAGAATCAGAAATAACTTCGGATGCTGTAAGGTATATTTTTCAATTTTTTTTTCTTCGTAAATGGGAATTCTATAGATATTTAAAACAACTTTGTTTTGTGAACAGTGATAGAAAAATGAAAGCAAGCTGAATGAGTGTTTTCAAGAGATCGTGTAACAGAAAGTGGTATAGTCACCATCCCTGGAGTGTTCAAAAATGTTGAGATGTGACACATGGGGATGGAGTTCAGTGGTGAAGATGGCAATACTGGGTTAACAGCTGGACTCAGTCTTAGAGGTGTTTTTTAACACAATGATTCTCTGATTCTATGAAAATTAGAAATATTTTAGTCATTTTGCTAGTGTGTTCAGTCTGGCAAACAGGAATATTAAAGATGAACAGTGTGCAAGGTGAGACATTCAATTAGTGAGCTACTACTCAGAGTGGCTGCAATTCTGCTTAACTTCTAGGAAAAACATTTATTAAATGCAAACACAGACAGGCTGTAAATTTCTCTTGCTCTTCATAAGAGCAAGCACATTTTATAAAATCATTAATTGATAGGAGAGGAGGTAATGTAGCTCTGTTTTCCTCCATACAGCATCAGTGCTTATTAAATTACTCATCTTCATGCACATGGATACAAAGATTCATTTTGCTAGCTTAAAACATTTCTGATAGAAATTGAACTGAAAGACATGTAAAAGTAGTAATTTGGGGTTCACTGAATATATATTTTCCCATTTTAATGAGAGGACCACACGTCCCTTTCAAAAATGGTGACATTTTTTTCTTTCTTTTCTTTCCTCTTCCTCCCTTCTGCCCTTCTTTCCTTTAAAGAAAGGCAACCTTCTAAATAAAATTGTTCTTTGGGGCAAAAGAAAATATTTTTTTTAAATTATGGGACAAATCGTTCACATTTTTGTGATTTTCTTCTACATGAAAAGTTTGCAATTTGGATGAAAACAGTAATCAACATTAATTTAAATGTACAAGCTTTTCCAATACCTCTGAAACTGAATTCCGAATTCCAGCAAGTCTTGCTCTCTTGAAAAAGAATGTACTCAACTCCTTCCATGTATATTGGCATGGCAAGGTACTTAGACACTGACCCAGCTTCCAGCACTTGCCATGAAACTTTTCTACAAATATTTATGGCACAAGGACACAACCTGTGGTGGTGGGAGGCCTCCTGCACCTGCAGGGCATTCTGGCAGCATAGTGAGTTTCTTGTGTGTGCTGCACTGGCAGGAAGGTGATGGATTCTCAGGGCTCCACTCTTGGCTCAGCAGGAGGCTGCTTAGGTTAGGATGAACAGCAGGCGTGCTCCAGGCAGTTGGCATATTATTGCATGGGTAGTTCCTGTGGAGAGGAACACAGTTTAAAGCTGTGCAGAGATAACAGTACACAAGAACTCACAAATCCACAAAATCACAATGCCCTAAGCAGATTCCCCCCTCAGCCCTCATCCTGCAAGTTTTGAATAAGAACAACATTTTAGAGTATTCGGTACACATTAATAAATATAATCTCCCCACAGATCTCTGCCAAGTTTACTGCCTTCAGCTTGCAGATAGGACACTGAAGGAACATGGGGATTGTGTTTGATTCCATAGTACTGGAAATCTGCAGTGAACATATCTTCGTGAAGAATGTATAATTTTCCTTTCTCACGCAATATCTTTTCTTTTTTAAAAGTTTCCTCTTTTTTTCTGCTATACCAGGTAGAGGAGAGGAACAGGAGAAGAGAGGACAACCGGGAGGATCAAATTGCTGGATATCATGGCTGGGAAAGAGACAGGAGAAAGGCAATAAATGTCAAAGCACAGCAAGCCAGTGACAAATGGCTCCAAAGCAGGACTCACAGGCAGAGTAAGGCAGGCAGGACAACAAAAGCTGGAGCTCTACTAATCTTGCCCTCACTTCAGAATGAGAATAGTTTCAAATCATAAACACTGTCCTATTGCTGCTTCACAATTTGAGTGATTGCTGAAGTTATTGCTCCCAAACACGCCAATGGGAACTGGAGGAACCTGAAGGGACTCACACATGGAAAGTGCCAGAGAAGCTGAGAAGATCTGGGCCTGATGTTACTGACATACTGACATAAATGTCAAGATTGCTTACCTTTCAATACCAAGCTACATCAGCGGGTTTCCAGTCAGTCACATTGAGCACTGTGAATCATTCTTAACCCAGTGGCAGTGTTATATTGCTGTATGTTTGTTACTTTTGACCCAATATTAGATATAACAAAGAACACATCTGAAGCATTGGCTCTTGTGAAGAGTCAAGCCAATTAATTTTTGTTTCACTACACAAGTTCTACGAGAAGTATTCTGCTAGGACCTCATTCAAGAGAAATTAGCTAGCAACTTACAAAAGAGGCTGATTCTTCATACAGCGAATTCCAAACCCTGGTTTATTCAAGAAAGCATGAGTAAGGGAGACCATCTGCTCATTGCCAGGACGTTCATTGCTAAGGGAATAAGATAGGACTTTCTTTATAAAATATTTTTTCAGACTATTGTACTGTAATACACATAGCAACTAGAAAAGGACAACCATATGGCAGTACCAACTGCCCCCCTTCTTCAAATGCTGATAATTCAATTGTTTTATTTATTTATGTAAAAACCCAGAACGTTCTGAGATGGTTGACAGGCTATGGGTCTTTTCTCCTAATACTAAAGCTGACTTCTGACTAAGTCCCATAGCAGCATTCTCCAAAAAAGGCTTGAATACACATTGCTATTCTCTCAGTGCTGTCACAGTTAATAATCAGAAGATGAAAAACATATTTTGCATTTTCATTTGCAGAGGCCTGGATCTCTTGTTAGATAGGATATGTAACTTTATAAATGTTGAGGTCTTGAAATCAGGTAGGAAGAGGAGAGTACTGAAGATATTTGAAAGACTATTTTTTAGATGTACTAGCAGTTATATTCTCCAGGTGCACCAATTTCAAGCTATTTTAAATCTGTTGATTCCAGTGAAGTGCATCTTTTCTTACATCACACAGAGTGAGAAAAAACCAGTGAGATAGAGCCCCATGATGCTAAACTCTAGGGAGAAAAAGGCGTATGTGTGACAAATGTACTTTAAGTGATTCCTCTTACCTAAAAAAAGTAAACTGCTGTCCATAGATCCAAGGGTGTAATGTCAAGGCTGGATATTCTCCAAATGGAGGAATAATGACTGTAAGTACTAGAGACAGCAACACAAAACTAGCAGGGAGAACAACCTGCAGGGAACACAAAAACTTCACATTAGGTTACTGTATAAACATTGTAGAGTGACACTGTACACACCCCATAATATATGTAAACAAAGGAAGGACAAAAGTAGCACGCAGATCCCATCTGGTTTAACTCCTGAACATTAACAATTTAATTTCCAGCGCTTTTGCTTAAAATTCTGGTTGTCATAGAACTGCATTATGTTAAAAATAAAACACTGGGGTAGTAGTGATAGAATCATGAACTTGGTGCAGTTGGTAGACTCCAGGCAGAAAGAAATAAACAAAGAGGCAAAAGAGTTGGAATCATAATTGCACTGTTACCCATTTGCAGCATCCTTACTGCTTTCCATAGGGCCATAATTGCCGGAAAGACAGTGTTGAGAATGGTGTGGGAAAGAATCTAGAACAGCACAAGTGAGTCAATACCTGTGCTAGGAAGTCCTTGTGGCTGCGGGAGGCGTGGTGGAAGCGTTTGATGAGCAGTGCTTTGATCTGCTGATGTACAAGCTGAAAGCCTTTATACTGTCGGGACCCTTTGCCTTCATTTTGATCTCCTGCTCTGCCTACTGGCATTCGAGAAGCATCATTAGTTTTGAGGGCGGTTTGTTCAGCTGGTTTGTTCTCAGTAGGAGTTTTGCCAAGAGCAGAGCCATTTTCTTGTGTATCTCCTAGGTTAAGATGAGAAGCATCAGAGAAGACACTTTATCTTCCATACATGAAGTGGCATAGACATTTTAATGAGGTCCAGATTTTACCAACCATAAATATCATATCATATCATATCATATCACATCATATCACATCATATCACATCATATCACATCTCCAGATTGCTTTAATTACAACTGTTGCACGGTGGTTGCATTTAGTGACATCATATAGGTTAACTCTCCTCTTACTCAGCAGTATGAACAGTTTAATCACCCATGTAGTTTATGGCCTAATAGTCAGCAAAGTACTTTTTATACAGCTACTAAAACCATTGACATCTGTGTGCTTGACACTCCACTTTTATTTGCATAGTTAAGAACCTCATCCAATCTAAATACAAGTCCTTCTACCGACTTAATCTTTATTTTTTCAGGTATCATGTCAGGCCTTAAAACCAGTTATTTGCTGACCAAATTTATTTTGTCAAGAACACATAAAAGACTGAAAGTTCTGAAAACTCCTCTTTACAGAGTGTTCAGAATAAAAAGCAGTACCAAGAACAGTTAATCAAATACGGATTTGTGGATCTATACCTGTTTTTTGCATTTCAGGGTCAGCTTCTGCTGTGACCTTTAGGAAAACCTGCCATAGAGAAATACATTCTCTGGTTAGGAAAAGAATAGCTACAATAACCTAACCTTCAGAACACAATATATCATCCTTCAACATAAAAGAAGAAAATTTGGATACCTTTTCAGTGCTGTACATTATTATCAATAATTAGACTAGATTTTGAAGGCTATTTTAGGAATTAGGAATTAAATGTTTAAGAACAGCAATAGCCTCAGTAAACATTTTGGGTGCTTATGGTGCAGTCAGCAGGTATTTTAATCTGTCTGTTACCTCTTCAAGTGGTGTATCTGAAACTCCAAAACTGCTGAGTCCCAGGTCATCCAATGTTTCTTCCAGTTCTCTGAAGAGACTGGCATAAGATCGTTGTTTAAAGTTTTTGTTGGGCAAAAGATAAATGAGTTCCTGACCAATGCTTTCAATTAATTTTGCTTCTGGGATATGATGGTGGACTACTTCTGCTAGCTCATTTAGATCTCCTGTGAAAAGTCAAAACAGTGTTCATAGAATGAATATTTAACCATACTAAGCATGATTTCAAAAGTTGTTGTTTGCACTAAAAGGGTACTGCTCTATTATGTAACTCACAGATATCTCAGTTAATTCTGCACTAGACTGGGCTATGTTGCTAATTATGCTTTGGAACTACGTAGCAGGAAACTATTTCAGGTTTGTTAATAAAGCACAACCAAATCTTCAGGAATATCTGCTTAAATTCTTATCTTACGCAGAAAAGCCAAAATTACTTTTTTTTTTCTGAGAAAGTCTATTTCCTTGCTGTAGATATGCTTCAGTTATCATTAAAAAATTACACAAAACAATACCACATTGTAAAGCGCAAAACTTCCAGTTCATCATCTGTACCTGAGACCACATATACACAAAAAGGGGTCAATGGTAAGCAAAACAAAGAACCCCTATTAAATTCACACTACAGTAGAATACAAATGTTAGATGCAAGGACCAAAGCAGTGGGCCTTGGCAGCATTGATCTGTAAGACAAGATTGCAGCATAACAGGAGACACAGCTATGTGCTGGAATGCTGAACCATCCTGCTTCTTACCATCCAGTTCCAGCTCTGGAGCTCCTTCTTCACCCCTGTGCACACAGCTGGAGCAGGAGCAGGAGCACTGAGATCCACAGCTACAGAATGACTAGCATGGACAAGCAAGAGATAAAATTATTAAAGTGCTTCAGACACACTCAAAGTAGGATGTAAAGGCTGTCAATATTTGAACAGCTTGAGCCAATTAAAAATATGTTATATCCAGAGCATCTTGAACGTACTATACTGAAAATCATCTGAAGACTGGATTAAGCAATGCAGAAAACATAAATCCATCCGCACATATCAATTCTAAACTGCATAAAAATACCTGGAGGAATGCAATCAGCAAGGGCCATGAGTGTTCAGATTGTATTGCTACTAGGACTAGAAGCACTACGTCAACAGAAAGAACTGAGAACCCTGCTTTTCAAGGTGTGAGAGGCTGGTTTAGCTATGGATAAATGTAGACTTTTCTGGTGTCTGAGCTACTTACCAGACTACCTAATGTTTAAAACCAGTGTACTGCAAAAGAAAGAATCAGAAAGACCTGTGTATGGACAAAGGCAACTCGAGAGCTGGAGTTGTTCTGTCTGGAGAAGAGAAGGCTCCAGGTAGACCTTAGAGACCCTCCTCAGCACCTAAAGAGGGCTACAAATGAACTGGATAGGGACTTCTTATAAGCATGTAGCGACAGGACAAGGGGGAATGGCTTTAAACTGAAAAGGGGTAGATTTAGATTAGATATTAGGAAGAAATTCTATGCTGTGAAGGTGGTGAGGCACTGGAACAGGTTGCCCAGAGATGCTGTGGATGCCTAATCCCTGGAAGTGCTCAAGGCCAGGCTGGATGGGGTTTGAGCAACCTGGTCTAGTGGAAAGCATCCCTGCCCACAGCACGGGGGTTGGAACTAGATGATCCTTAAGGTCCCTTCCAACTCAAACCATGCCAATATGATATTCATAATTATTTAATCATATGATTAACTGCAGTTTTGTACATAGTGTCAAGCAGCACTTAAGTGCTTTTCACCTTGGTGCAGTACAAATATTACTCAGATTACACATACAGTGGAGGAGATTCATACTTACTGTAGCCCTTCCCATTTTTGTGGTTCTCATTTTGCGAACAAGGGTGAGATAAAAGCCGGAGCCAAAACAGTTCTTTAGGAATACAGGAGAGCCTGAGCAGAAAAGTTTCCCTTGGGATATGATGGCTACTCTGTCTCCAAGGATGTCTGCCTCATCCATATGATGGGTTGACAGGATAATGGTTCTGCCTAGAAGGAAGAAGGAATGTTTAAGGCATGGACTCTCTCTGGAACTCAAAACTGTGTTTAGCTTTTTGGCAATTATTTCTCTGCACGAAAGCCAGTCACAGGTTTGACACAACCATAGGTATCTGTTCAAAGAATCTTGTTTGCTTGTATTCATATCCCACTACTCATGACAGTTTACACAGCAGGCACATAACTGCATCTATGCCAAGTTTAAAAAATCCCACCAAAAAAATCAAACAGTTTCTACTCTCAGATCTCTTAACCTGGGCGATATTTCAGCAGAAGATCCCAGATGGATCGCCTGGAATACGGATCAACTCCAGAAGTGGGCTCATCCAAGACTACCACTTTTGCTTCACCCACAAAAGCAATGGCAACAGACAGCTTCCTTTGCATTCCACCTACCAGAGGACAAACACAGCCACGAGTGTAAGATGAGTTATATAAGCCATAGGGATGTAATTAACATTGCTTTTTGGTGTCGGGACAAACTACTACAAATAAAATGAAACCCGTCCTAAGACACATATCTGCAAAGATAAATTAATAGCAATTTTTCTTCTGAAACTCAATACAGGTTGTTCAAACTTTTTAAAATATATATTTTCCATGTACACATTGCATTTTCTGCTTCTTGCCAGAAGCAAAAGCAGGAGGATACAAGGTTTTCATGTTCTTTCGTGAAACTGTAGTTGCAATCAGGACAAAGTAGTATAAGAACAGATGGCTGTTTATTCAAATCAGCCTTTGAATCTGAAAGTGAGTTATTCAAAAGCACTATGTGCATTTGTACCTTCAGAATGGAAGAAACTACTCCTACCAAATAATACAGTACTATGGAGCACTGATCCATACAGTGGAGCAGAATGATAGTATGGTATTTCATTTGCCTTGAAATAATAGAAGGTTCTATTTTGTTGTTATATTAATGAATTACATGTATATATAAAACTAATAGCTTCAAGTATATTTGAATTTGTTGTATATTTATAAGACATAGAAGCTTTAGGGACAGGTTGTGCCAGCTTTACTACTTGTACAGTCCTATTTACTCCGTGAAAAGAAAGCATTCCCCCTCGTGAGCATTGATGTGTCAGAATATGGCCTCAAATACGTAACTTGACCAAGAGTCGCCCAAAGGCCAGGTAGGATGGGGCTGTGAGCAACCTAGTCTAGCAGAAGGTGTCCCTGGCCATGACAAGGGGCTGGAACTAGACAATCTCTAACATCCCTTCCAACCGAAACCATTCCATGATTCTATGAGAGAGAAAGAAAAGGCAGCAGGAAAAAACATCTCTTAGAAAATTCCTGTGGGCACCTGACAAATTCTGAGCTTCTTCATTTCTTTTATGGGTGAGGCCCATGTCTTCCAGCATTATTTCCAGCTCTTGCTCAGCCTCTTCCCTGGATCTTCCTTTCAGTTGAGAATAAAACAAGATGTGCTCTGCTACAGTAAGGCTGTGACATCAGACAGAAAGAATGCACATTAAATGAATAAGGTGTTTTTATTCATAAATTCACTCTAGCTTTATCTTGCTAAAGGAAGAGATGTTGCATTACCCTGAATGATCTTCTTTGAGATCAACACACTTCACTTGGAGGTCATAGTCTTTTTCTTTGCCTTTTCAAAGCAGAACCTGCTACTAAAGGAACAGGTATAGCAGGCATCAAATCATCCATTTATAGGAATAAAATGGAAGAGAATCTGCTCTTGAGGTGAACACAAACTAATGGAAGTGAAGCTGGAAATCACCAGAGAAGGCAGTAAGTGGTTGAGTGGCAGTAAGAAATGGGCATAAAAATATCCTGCTACTGCACTGTCAATTTGGATTTTTTTGCTTTAGTGATCCCAAATTATAGTGCATGAATCTCCAGGATAACTCCTGCTAACCTACACTACGATACCAGGAGCATTGTTATTTTCCTAAGAAACTTTGTTCCCAGTGAAATGATGCAGGAGATTCCTCCTGCAGGATGTGATGCTAAGAGATGGAGAAGCTCCTCCGAAATACATCTGCTGCCAGCATAGTAAGAGAAACAACACAGGCTTTGGGGATTCTCACACATGCAGACTTGAAGCCAGTATGGAGTGATACTTACTGATTGAATAAGATGTTATGCTGAGGGCACATCCCTAATCTGTGCCGAATGGAGTCCATGTGAGTCTGGATGTCCAGGCCGCCAACCAGCACAGTTCCAGACGTGGGTGGGAAGAGACCCGTCAGTATCGACCTGGGAAGACAAAACGAGGAAATTCCCCCTCTCCTATCTCTCTGTGCTAGATAAGGAAGCTACATTACATGATTCCACTAGATGGAGCATGATGACTTCTTACTATAGGCTTTGATGAAACAACCCCAGTGAAAAGCATGTATGTAAGCACTCTTGATCTGCTACAGAGAATCTGATGGATCTGCTAACATCATTTTTGATACAACTGTCTATATGGTTCTGGCTTCCATTAAGAAACTGTTTTAGTTCAGCATGTTATATCACCTGTATGTATAAATGGGTCTAAAATGAAACTCAGTAGGATGAAAAAAGAATAATGGTTTGAGGTCTCTGGCCATGCTGACTCATTCCCTAAATCTTTATGTTCTGTAAACTAGAAGACCAAACGTTATGTTGTAAATGGGTGGCATCTCTTAATAAATTTGGGTGATTACTGGATTTTTCAGTTTTAAAAAGTTCAAAGCAATAAAAAATTTTGTTTTCATCGGAAGAATAATCCCCCTCAAATTTACAAAACATTTCAGGAGATTAGGATGCTTTTGTTTTAGGTTGAACATATTCCTTGTGAAACAATTTTAAAAATAAAAGGCAATTTAAAGTGCCTTTGAAATAAAAGTGTTTTAATTGAAAAACCCTAAAGTATTCTGCTGAGAAAAGTCATAATGAAACGCATTTAATTCTTTCAACATTTGGTGAACTTGTCACAGATTTATAAAAGGTTTTGTTCACTAATGAATCCTATTTTGCCAAATAAGGTTCTGTATAAGAAAATCAAACATCCTTAAAGTCCAGCTTCCTGGGATGCTAGGTTTCTAGGACTACAGGAACATTTTAATCTGGACATGGTTCTTGCATGCCTGTAGCCATTTTATTTAAAGAGGGCCTGTATTTTATACTCCTTTGCACACAGACAAATAGATGTGACTGATCTAGAGCTAGTCAGATAAACCAAGAACATGTGGAATGCAGTGGCTTGCAAATTTTCATCTCTTTCAGCTAGAAGATCCTTCTCTTTCTTCACCTATGGTAGTTTAGCCATGGGAAATGAATTCTGGGGGAGAGAATTGCTTCCTTCTCTCTGGACTTTCACTTGTTTTTGTCACGCACTACTTCCCTCCCAGGGCTTTAGCTAACCCAGAATACCTTCTTTATGCCTAGGGGCAGCATTTCCCTGTCTGGAAAAGGCCTAATGTTGTGTATCAAGCCAGCTGCAGGAGTGGTAGAGAGACAAGGGAAGAGTGAAAAGAAAAGACTGCTCCAGCAATAGAGCACTGCCCTGGATTTGCTTCTTCTAAAAGAAGAGACTTACATGGTAGTTGTCTTTCCTGCTCCATTGTGACCAAGGAAGGCTGTGATCTGACCCTCATAAAAAGTAATATTTATCCCATCTACTGCTGGTTTGGGCCTGTTCGCAAAAGTCTTCACCAGGTTCTGAATGCATACTCCTGGAATCAATCCTGTTGGCTCGGGCTCAAAGAAGGTAGTTACTTGAAAGGCAAGAAATCAAAAATTAAAAGAGAATAAAAGCACTTGTTTTAATCCTAGTTCTGATGATGACAACACATCAGTAAGTGCAGAAGCAATAGCACATACCCAGCATAATACAGCATCATGTGTTATGCTGTAATTCAGATTCTCCAAGTCACACCAGTACAAAACTAAGGCCAGATTTCTAATTGCAGTGCAATTTATTTAGATTCACCCTCATGTCTATGACAGGACAAGCAGAGCCCAGAATTGTGGTAATCTGTGGAAAGGTAACTCATTGGACCAGGGGAAATTGAACATGCTTTCTGTTCTCATTGTGTAGCAGGAAGATTATTTGGAATTGTTTTCTGGAAATACTTAGATAGGCTGAGAGATAACATTAAACAAGCAGCAGGTTGCCTTTCTAGCTGGGCTGAAATCTGCCATTCAAATAATCTGCCCAGCTGTGCATTCTTTGACCATGATGCTTAAAAAACCTCCCCCAACCACAAACAAAACACAACAAGAAAAAAAAATTCCCTTTAATCCTGGTAGGTGAAACTTACCCCATTGCTGAGACCAGGTCAAGATTTAGATAGTACCTAACATGAGCACTACATAAGATGGCTTTCTCTCAGGATTAAAAATGCATTATTGCAAATAGCACCATCAAGACACTTTATTGCACCAGTTTCTAGACAAAACAAACTTCCTTTGAAGTCAATTAAGCCCTAGGGCAATGTGAATTACGGGAGTAGAGAAACTGAAACTAAAGACCCTGTCCACTTTTGTTTACACAAAATGCTTTAGGCTTTGTAGGAAGGCTTATTTTGCAATTGCAGTTTACTTAAATTGTTCAGTACCCAGCAGGCCTGTGTGGAGAGCAGCCAATGTGAGCTGGGTGAAACCAGCCCCACATCCATCAGCAGCTTGTGTGACTGTCATTATTGTCACCAGCAGTACTCAGGAAAAAGTTCCAAACTTGCTGTACATGAGAGAGCTGTGTATATTACAGAACAGCTGCATTAATCAATATAGATTGGGTAGCACTATTTTAGATAAAATTATGTTTATGAGTAACTTTTCTTTTGACTTGTGAAAAGAATCTAGGTTTTCATTTACTTTACTGGGACAAATACAAACATCTCTGTATTCACAAAAGTTCACATGGAGTCTGGTTAGATAGTTATCCATGTACTGGCAGTTGAGGCACCTTCCTTGGTTTCATATGTATCATAAGCTTAGATCATATTTGTCTGTAAGGCTCACTGACAGGTTCTGAGGCAAATTCTCTGATGATCTCCCACAGTATCTGCTTTTCATCACCTGAAGGACACTGGTAGAGGGTTGAGCTCCCTTTTTTTTGTGATTCATATTTCTCCATTTGGATCCTATATCCTCATTGTCATTGAACTGTACTAGGTCTGCTCTTGGCTTCTCCTCATGTCTCCCAGTTCCTGGGTGGCTGAAAGGGAAGGCAGGCTTTTTTTGTGCAGTGACAGGCAGAAAGCCTTTCCTTTGTGGCCATGGAACAGCTGGAACCTGGGAACTAAGGAGTAAAGCACCAAAAAGATAAGGCAGTACTAGGAGAAGATTGGCTGAAATAACCTTTAACCTCTGCCTGTCTTTTTCCTTTGAAGTCCTGTCCTGTTTCCATTCACCCTGAATGCATGTTTTCAGTGCCTACGTGAGGAGCTCTGATGACCCCGCTTTTATCTCTTGTGTTTCAAGAGAGTCAGAAAGGGCTCAGAGCTGCCTGTAGCAGTTACTTGTGCCACAGAATCCACATGCATTCCTCTGAGCATCTTATACAGAAAACTCCTCTGGCTCACCACAAAAGAAGACATTGGGGCTTGAAAACAAGACAGGTCATTCAGGAATTCTTAGGTGATGGCTAATGTCAGCATCAGAAAAGGCTGCAGACAGACACACAGAACACTTCAGATAAATCCCTTTGAAACCAGCCTTTTCCTACTGATGAAAAACACACTAAAGATAGGAAAAAAAAAAGGGGGTGGGACTAAGAGGGAAGAACATTCCCCTCAGCATATTTTTATTGAAGTCATGGCTCTGTTTAATTTTAAAGAGTCAATGTATGTGTCACTGAGGCTTCCCTCAGTATGAAAACTAACTTACCAAAGAAACAGCCTGCATTTGTACGATAACAAAAAAGTTAAGGAGCTCTTCTGGAAGGCCGCTGTCTTAAGTGTAGTGGCTAAAATATTCTAAGGGATGATGAATGTAGAGGAATAAATAACAGTCAGTGTCTCTCTTGCGCTTAGCTCTGCAAGTTACATGCTATCACCTACTGGGCTCCTACTAGCTCTTGCAGCTTGGCTCCAATCACTGCAATGTCTAGTTTGGTATGAAGTACAATGAGTATAGAATCTCAGAAGTACTCAGGTTGCTCTCTCTCCTTACTATTAATTTCATCTTTGTCTCGGACATCTGTCTTAGGCTTCCCCTGCTCGCCGGGTTCTTTTTCTCGTTTGTGTTTACATTGTTTGTTTTTACCATCCTTCTTCCCCTGGCTGTCACTCTTTTCTTCTGTTTTTTCAGGTTCTTCAGATTTATTTGTGTTGCTTTCATTTTTTTCCTTTTCCATGGTCTTCTGATCCACACAACCTTCTGACTCTGGACTTTTTTCTATATAAACCAAAAATAATCAAGATTTAATTAACAAAAATTTGATATTCTCTTATCTCTAGAGGTATTTTGAGGAAAAGGAAATAGTCCTAAGCTTTGAGCTTTTCATGGGCATTTTCCATCAGTGTTTTACTCAGGATAGGAATACGGCATTCAAAACCATCTATCTTAAAATCTGCTTCATGGTGTCAAGACCAGATATTTAAGGAAAATGACTGACAATTTTGCAATTATAGACTCAGAGTAAGATCCTGGCTAGTATTAGGTACATGTTTTACATTTTATCCATGCAGGTTTAAATGAAATTCTCACCACATGAAGAGAAAGACCATACAAACATTTTCTAGACGTACAGGGAATAAGAGGAATTAAAAGAAAACTAAAAGGTTAAATGAAAAGCAAATTGCTAAACTGCTACTTGGATTAAGAGCACCAGGCCAAAATGAATGAGTTGGTATTAACTTCTAAACAAGAATTTCTGGCTCTCCAGTTTGGTCTTAGACATTGCTACCATGAAGGAAAACAGTCACATTGGGTCAGGCTTGAAGCAGGAAGAAGCAGGACCCCCTGAACAGACTGTTTACATAACACAAATTCAAGCTGGCAGTCTAGAGTGAAACTAGCACAATTGTAATTTATCAGATAGCCTAGGACTTATTTTTGTTCTGAAACTTCACCATTACTTTCTACTATAAGGAATTTTAGCCCATAAAACCGTATAAAATTTCCTGGTGCACAAATAGCAATATGAACAAGTTCACTGCATCACCTAAAATGTCAGAGTGGAGGGATTCAAGAGTGCACCCAGAGAAGCAAATTTTAAAAGTACCAAGATAATTTACCAATGCATTTATATGATCTGACATTTCTTATCCAGTTTTACTCCCAATACATTAACTAGTTATGATAAAGTAACAAAATGTTCAATATTATCCTTGAAGAAAAGACAGGAGTTGTGAAAACTTCCACGGTTGTTCAAGTAAGCTGAGCCACTGAAGACTCTTAGTTCCTCAAACAGGTAAGAATCACAGTCTCCTACTGAGGAGTTAACCAGACATGACCTTTCTGACTGTTCCTGCTTGAAAAAACCCAGGGCAATGCTTCGTAGAAGAGACGATGAAATAACAATCAGCACAATCAGGCTACTTGAGATAATAACAGAACAATTTAGATCAGAAATTACTTCCAAAGACTTCCCGTTCAGTCCTCAAAAAATACGGTCAATTCAGGTCATGGCAACTGTCTCCAAAGACAGAGATTTCACAACCTTTATGAACAACCTGTTACAGTGTTCGAACTACCTTAATAATAAATACTTTTTTCCTTATATTGAATCTGAATTCCTCTTTTCCAGCTTATATCCATTGCCTCTCATCCTCTCACTCTGAGAAGTCTAGCTCTTTTGAGCTTTCTCTCTTCAGGTTGAGAAATCCCAGCTCTCTTAGCATCTTGTACGTTACATGCTCCAGCTCCTAATCAACTTGCTGGCTCTTTACTGAGCTTATTCAAGTTGGTACAAGGGTGGCATAGATTATGATCTTGCTTAGAAATAAAAAGTAAACAGACTTAAATTAGTGTCAAACTATATAGAAAAGAGTCAGGTTTAGAAAAGTAGGGAATCTCAGTGTAAGATCAACATTTCATGGATATTGCACTGAGCAATAAGAACTCCTTGAATGTCTCAAAAGGTGTTGGTTACAGAGTAGGGATTTGATGCTGCTTGTTGAGCCAGGCTTTGAAGGTTCTCAGACGGAATAGTGACTCACCTCTAATGACTCTAATGATAGCACCCACTCCAAGTTCAAAGGCACTTGCCAACCAAGACTTCCAGTGTGTGGCAGTCTCTCACCTTTGCAGCAGCCCAGATAATGGAAATATTATGCAGTCACCTTTAAGCAGATCAGTGAAGTTATCTCTACAAAACAAAGTTTTAAAAGAACTCACCATCGGCTGTTGCTGTTTTCTCAGCTTCTGGGATTCTGGAGCCAAGCCAATAGGATTCCAGCACAGGGAAATACCAAGGCTGTGGTAACCCATAGTCCCCTAAAACAAAAAAAAAGTAGGTAAAGTGCACTTCATAACCCCATTCTGCAGTAGGCACAAATTTATCTCAGAAAAGTCTAATTATAAACACTTGCAGTCCTAGTGCTGCATATCAGAAGGTCAAACCATGTACCAAGTAGCTGACAGAACAGATTTTGTCACAGATTCACAGATTTATTTTTTCTTTTGGAAAGCAGTAAAATATTCAGAAAATGTGATGTGACTTGCCTTACCTTGTCTGAAGTAGAATGTAGTTTAATTGCATAATGAAGCTATCCCCTGGATCCTTACCAACCAGCAGTTCACTGCTTTAGATAGGATCTTAGCCTCACTCAGGGACTTTCTTTCAATGTCCACTTAACATTTCAGGGTTGACATGACTGAAAAGCTTTTTAAATTTACACTTATTACCCTGGGGCTGAATTTACAACTGGTAATGAGAAAAGACGCTCTGACTGTTGTTTCAGCACACAGTCTTTCAGGAAAAGTGACAACAGCTTCTCATTCAGGATGAATGCAAACCCCAGTGAAATTTATTATGGAGCAGAATAGGGCCATTTTGCCAATGGGTGGCTAGTTTCAGAGCAGACTTCAGCAGGTCTAGAACCATAGGGTTCAAACAAAAATACAGGGAATTCCTGTAGTAACCTCAAATAGTACAGCATTGATTTGGCAGGGCTGCATATGTGTGACAGAAATGCTATGAGAAATTCCACAGAAACAGAGCAGCAGAAAGACAAGACAGAGCAAATATCGGGAGGAAGTGAAGTTACTAACCAGAAGCCCTGAAAGATACTACTTTTGTGTAAAGTGCTGACAGAAAAAAATTAATTTGTATCTATGAATGAAGAAATTTCTATTGTTTCATTCCTGCTGTGCTCATGCAAATAGTCAATTTTAACAAACTTTTGTCTTTAAACAAGCAGAGCTGCAGAAAAGAAAAGGGAAAAAGAAAAGGGGAAAAGGAAAAGGAAAAGGAAAAGAAAAAGGAAAAGGAAAAGGAAAAGGAAAAGGAAAAGGAAAAGGAAAAGGAAAAGGAAAAGGAAAAGGAAAAGGAAAAGGAAAAGGAAAAGGAAAAGGAAAAGAATAGCCATCTGCCAAGAATACCTTCTGGAACTGCAGGAGTAATAAATTAATGAAAAGAAAGCTCACTTGCTTGTACTGCAAAAGAGTTGGCAGTTATTATACGGTAATAATATTAAATATGAATCAAGATAAGTATTTGAGCTAGAAGGACGAATCATTTTTTCACACAGAAGGTTCCAAAATTTTGTAATTGATAACAAAGAAAATCCTTTTGTGAATTTGTACTAGAATCATGATTTCCATTTAGAAATAAATACACACAGGAACTTTCACAACTGCCAATGACACACCATGTGTCTTAGGAAACAGTACCATGCTTTAAGAAACAGTTTGTGCAATGTGGCTAAAGCATATATGTGAATTAGAACTGTCAAATCTATATTTTTAAAAATTTTTAAAAATCTCACTAGAAATGGTTGAGCTTTTCAAAACAAAACTATGTACACAAATTGGATTTTATCAGATGATGTTTTTGTAGATTTATTTTCTATTTAAATTATAAAATGGGACTAGAAATCACATTCTCCTTTTTACTCTTCCTTCTTCATTCTTTTCAGGAATAAAACAGGAGAGAGAAAAAAGAAAGAGAGAAAAATGGAAGTCCTTAATAAACCAGTAGTGCTAAACTGGCTAAGATTCATAGTTTACAAGGTCAAATACCCTGTTTTGCCAGTGAAATACACAGAGACTGATTAGACTAACACAGTTTGCAGCAAGTACCACTACTTAGTATGAATAAGAAACTGACGTACCTGGAAAAACATTATCAAGATACCAAGAAAGTATTGCATAGAGAAAAGCATCAAAAATCATCATGTTAATGGAAAAAAGAAAACTATATTCATCTCCTTCCAAGGGACTGGTTCTGATGTTACCCCACTGCAGGCCAAGACCTTGTTCTTCATAGCGTGACAAGTATTCCGTACCAAACCCAAAAGCTACTTGAGAAAGCAAACTCTGGAATAAAGGAAAAATGACATTCAGCCCTGACAGAGGAACACTTTGCAAAAAACCCGAAAACAAATATGCAAACAAAAACCCACCACCATAAGAAGAAAACAAAAAAACCCAAAACAAACAAAGAAAACCCCTGACTTTTAGGGACTGGACTTTAAAACTTGCCTAACAAATGACATGACAAAAGTTGTTCCACTTTTCTATTGGCCTGTAGAAAATAATTTTCTGAAATTCTAGCAGTATTTAGCTATAGTAGACTGAATTCAACCTTGGCTGTACTTTCTTTAACTACCAGGCAACTCTCACAGATTGGCTTTTTTCTTCATTAATGTCTGTTTGGAAAATACTATAGGTGCATTTAGAAGTTTACATTGTACACCTTTAACTATCCAGGTGAAACAAAGTATTTCCTGAGTGTATGAGACAGGGCCACTACGAGTAACATCACAGAAAGTACACCAGATGATCAGGATATGGAAAATCAGAACTGCTTCCCCTCTCAAGTCTGCTAGCTGATTCTAACACAACAAACTAATAAAACTGTAGTCCATACTTATAATGTTACGTACTTAGTTACAGCTTTGGAAGTGTTTTGTTTTCTTTTTTCCTTTTTCCTTATATTTCCTAGTGCAAGAAGAGAAGACAGTTCCTTTACCTACCCTGTTAGAATGCTTGGTAAAAATGGGGAGACTGGGCTCAAAACACCCACTCTCCTTTCCTGATTCATTGGGCAACATAAAATCAATCTGAGTAATTTTGTAAGATCACAATTCCATCTCAAAAAACAGCAAGAAGTTTCCAGCTACCCTGACTTTTTAAGTATCTCACCTAAAATGCAAGAGAACCAACAAGGAAGCACTGCATGGAGAACGTCTACAACTTGTTAGATGAAAGTTATTTCTCAGAACTTTGGTACTGCGATTCAATTCCTAACTTTATGGTTCAGGTAAAGAAGGAATGTGAACTGGAGGTCTTCTCATCCTTAGACATAGAGTGTTAACTAGGTTATAGCACATGAGAAAGATAACTGTCCCCATTTTGTGAACTGCCTTCATACTTATTAAACATATCAGAAGTTAGATTTGCTTCGACTTACAAGGAAATATTCAAAACATTTTAAACATTTTAGTATGCTAATTTCCTGGAATTCAAAACATAAAATAAATTTTATTGGATTTTCTAAAAGCTATGAAGATATCTCTTGCACTAGGCCTGCTAAAGGCTTCCACACTTGCAATCCTTAATTATTTAAGAGAGATTTAGGGGTATCCCTCTCTGAGCCAAAAAAGTGAAGAGGAAGAGGTGTGCAATACTTTGTGATTCACATATCCATTGTGAGAAGGGGAGCAGAGATGCCATGGGACCAGTGAAAGGCTTACTGCTAGGATCTTCAGATTAACAGTCAGACGGTCTTGCCAGACAAAGCAGATGATGTGGGGCAGGTACAAGGTGAAGTAGATGACTCCGCTGCAGGCAGCTGCCAGATTTGCTTTGGAGAAGAAGGTGCTGAACAAGAAACACTGCATTATGGTGGCTGTGGTGAATGTCAGTAGGAATAGAAAGAAGAGAAGTGGATTGCTATAATGTAGCACTTGTCCATGCTGTAAGCAAAAGGAAAATAGAAAAATTTACAAGTATTTCTGCTTTCTGCTAGCAAGAAAGGCCAGAATTGCTAACGACACGTAACAGGTAAAGAGTAATAAGCCAGTCTTACCTAGTACGACTTCCAACTCTCCCAGATATTAGTTTCAACAACATAACAATAACAAATCCTTCATCTAACTTTATCCCTGCTCTCGGACTGTGACTTCAGGTTAGTACAACAGAACAAACAAAATTCATAACTGGTTGAAAACTGACATTCTGTCCCTCTCTTTTCAAGTAAATGATTCCAAGCAAGATCTGCCTCCTTGGAAAGTCATGCATTTTAAATAAAACTATTTGAAAAGTTACAATAAACCTTCATTTATCCCCTCGCACCATCTCTTTAATTCACTTGCTTGATGTACAGAAAAGACAATGTAAGGAAGTGTTACAAAGCACATCTTTAAAAAAACTCACAATAAAACCACAGGTAAATTATAAAGCTTCTGCAGCTGCATGTTATTCAAACAGAAGCATATCACATCTGAGGAATTCAAGTGCAGTTTCTCAGAGATCTCTGTGTATTAACTGACCCACTAGGTGAACTTTTATTGACCTTTCTTCTTTAGAGCTTTTGTGGATTAAATGCTCTCCCTCAAGAAGAGCAGGGACTGCTGCCAATTATCTATGTATCTTTAAAACCAACGTTGAGACCTATTTATTAGGTCAATTTATATAATGCTCAAATAGGTCTTTCAGGCTATAAATAGGTCTCAACATTGTTGCAACATCCCACTGGGCCTTAGAGACTGATTTTTTTATCAACAGGGATGCAATGTCTCATAAGAATGTATTTACACAGGTGCTTCACACTGGCATAATGAAGTATGGGAAAGAAAGTGAATTATACGTACAAGCACATTCCTCTCTGATATTAATTACCTCCTGATTTCTAATTAAACCAGTGTAGCAAACGAAGTGAGCTTTCTCTATCCACCTGAGCTGCAATATGGAAACACCAGGAACTACAACAACTCATCAGGACATGCTGAGAAGACAGAGTAGCTTGAACCTTAACTATGTATTTATACCAATAGCAGCTCTCCACATCAGAAAAGATGCAAGGGCATTCTTCCTTATCAAAATGCTATACATTTAAATGATAAAATATAGCAGCAAGCTCTCAATATAGAGCTTGGTTCTCAGGTAGTAGAGACAAAAGGTAGCCCTCAGAGACAACATCTGAACTGTCCTGAAAAGTTATAAACATTACAGTAATTCTGAATCATTGGAGCAAAAGGTGGATTTTTTTTTTAGGTTTTCCTTAAAGTTCTGTTCTTGCAGTCTCTTCTTCCATTGAAATAGTTGCACAGTTTCTAAGCAGACATGCACTGGATATTAAAAGTTATTCACATATAGTGAATTACAAGATTAAAATGATACAAATTATTATCTCTTTGATTTAAAGCAACAATTATTATCTATTGAGAGATCTGCATCTGCCTACAGAAAATACAATATACATAGTAACCAGCCTGATGCATTTTCTATGAGGGATCTCACAATAAATCTTCACTGGTGCATTTATTGTTCTGTCTCTGCCAAGCGCTGATCCTGTTACGAGGTCTGCTTAGAAGAATGTGCCTGCTACATGCTGTGATCAGAATAGGCCTCCACCATTCACATCTCCCTGTCAATGGCTACTATTCTTTCTCAATAGCAAACTGGCATCAGGAGTGCAAACACAAGAGTGAGTTTGAGAGTAGCAATCCTTACCATAATCAGAGCTGTGAGGAGGAATGTGCTCACAGCCATCATGGAAAAGCTGTCTAGGAACCAAGTGCACCAAATCACACCATTGGTTATGCCCCTGTTCTTCATAGCCTCTTTCAGACGCATTTCTTTCTCCAGCACTATACCCTTCACAGTCATGGAGACTGAATATATCCAAGCTAGCACCATGAAGATGGGAAACGCGCGGTTTAAGGTGATCATGAAGCTACCAAAGCAAGAAGGTATAAATTAAATTCAGGAAAATAGAGAAATATTAGATGAAAAGCAAAAATGAAAAGGAAAAGGAGTGGGGAAGAGTGCATTAATTAAATACAGAACTGTAAATTCTCAGTCCAAACATCAATAAAATCAGTTAAAATTCTCAGCCCAAACATCATGTCACTAGTAAACCTCACGAGGATCCTAAATATTAATGAAGTAATAGTTTCTGCATTCCCATGAGACAGATGAATGTTATTCCTATTTTACAAAGAGGTTCTAAGGGTTATTGAAGGCTATAAAATATTTTGTGCTTCATGAAAATACATCTTTCTTCACAGTAAACTTCCATAATGCTTTTGCTATGATCTTTACAAAGAATATTTTAAGACATATGTTAACAATATGGGAGTGTCACTGTCTTTCTGCTCCCAAGATTCACTGACAAGAGAAATAAACAAATTAGTTATTAAAAGCATCATACCCTGCCAGCAAGGCTGCTGAAATTCATACAAACTTTGAGTCAGGGTATTGGATCTAGCCGAGATAGAGTTAATTTTCCCCATAGCAGCCCTCACCGTGCTGGGCTTTGCAGGATAGCTAGAAAGGTGTTGATAATACACCAGTGTTTTCCCTACTGCTGAGCAGAGCTGGCACAGCATCAGAGCTGTCTCTCCAGCATTCCCACTTCACCACTAGGCAGGGGGTGGGCAGAATCTAGGGAGGGGACACAACCAGTACAGCTGATCAAAACTGACCAAAGGGATATTCCATATTGTGTCTGCTCAGATATAAGATCCAATAAAAAGGGGGAGAAAGTGGGGGGTGTTTGATATTTACAACATTTGTCTTACAAAGCAACCGCTATGCATGCTGAATCCCTGTTTTCCAGGAAGCAGCTGGACATTGCTGGATGGGAAATAGTGAATAAATCTTTAGGTTATTTTTTTTTAGCTTTAGTAAAGAGCCTTATCTTGACCTACGAGTTGTTTTCTATCTTAATTTCTTCCCCCTTCTTGCTGAGGAAGAGTGTGATAGGCTTGGTGGGCACCTGGCATCCAGTCACAGCCAACTCACCACAGCCCTTGGCACCCAATGCAGGCTGAGCCAGAGGCAGTTTTCTATTAAGCGTGCTATAGTTACAGGAGTTATTAAGAAGGGTCCTGTGCAGGACACAGTTTGTCAGCCATGCTATTTATCTCTTCATTTTGCTGAGTCTGGGAACACGTTAACATAAACAATGTCTCCCTGGCATTGATGGCCTTGCTGTGCCAGGAGAGTTATCTTGTGAAGAAGATAAAAGAATACATCTCCCTCTCCCTAGTTAGGATTGATGTGGATGGCTTTATTATTCAGGCTCCCAGGGTACTTGTTCATCCTTATGTGAGCTGTTTAATACTACTAATTAACACTGCTACGTATTATGGGGTTTGTGGAATCCAGTGTTGACTGTTTAAAGGCCAAAAGCTCAGAGCTGCTAAAGGCAAGGAGCAAAAAGTCTTCAGCTTCCTAAGTCTGAGCCCTATAGAATTACATTTTTGCCATATGGTATCAAAGCGATGTCAATTTCAAAACAAAGGGAAAATCTTCACTTTTTCACCAAAAAATTCCTGAAAAGCAATCTGGCCTGGAGAAACAATCCCATGCTTTTGTGATAGGGGCTGGGGCACACTGAATTTTACTTGTTGGTGGACACACGCAACCACTGCTAGGCCATGCGCAGCACAGTCTGCAGGTTACCATGAGGGTGCACTTGCCTCAAGCAGGATCTCTGCAGAGGCCATCACTGAGTTTGGATATCAGCCCTGAACTCTATGTGGCTACTGCAGGCTTTAGAGAACTTTTGCACAGATGGGGTTTCTGCCTCTGCAGTATTCTCAGTGGGGAGGAAATAGACAGCAGGCTTGCCAGGGTGATGCTTTGTCAGACCAACATATAATGAGTGATGGAAATGACAAGTCAAACTACGTGTCTGCAATTTGCTTTTATCAGAAGTAGTAGCATTTGCCTGCACAGAACATACTGACAGAACTACAAAAAGATTTCTCTAATGCCTTTTTTTTTTTTCAGGAAAAGTATCCCAGGACAGCTGCAGTAGCACAGACTGCAGCATTGTGAACAGGGAAGAAAATTGGAAGAAAACTGCTGCTTTTAAGGGGCTAGTGTATTGACTTCATTTTAGGCCTGGACACTGTATGAAACAAATGCCAGGATCGGGATTAGGGGTAGAATCTTGACAAAGGCGTCTTGAGGAGTCTGGGTTATGACAGGATGAAGAAAAAAAACCAATTAATTCAATTGTGTCTCAGCTATTACTCCTGCATTTATACCTTAGAACATTTATAACTTAAGGTTAATTCTGATGCTTGAGAATCTTAAACCATCCAGCAATCCAAGTACACAACAGAATTAAGACAAACGGCTTTTACTCACACATCATCCACAAAACATGGATATGGCATTTGCTGCAGGTAAATTCCCAATGGTACTTCAGTGCTGGTCTGGGTCTTTATAATCCCATGCTCAATCATGTCCTGGAGATACGCAAAGCCTCCCCAGATATAACGTAAATCATCAACAGGATCAGCTCTTGGACCAGGATCCCAGTACCTCAAAAGAAACCATTTGGGTAAGCAGTGACTTTAGGGAAGGGTTGTGGGGATAATTAATTAATTAATCTTAGCAACTGAAATTGTAGGGACACTGCCTGGAGTTGTCTTTTCTAGACTTTGGTCTATCAGACCATATTACTTAAGAAAGTAGAGGGCTCTTTTTTTTCCTTTCATTTTCTCTGCACTGACTTAGAATAGCAATTTTGGCCTAAAATGTGCATAAATTAGTCTCCTAGCAGAGTAACTGTTCTTTAATAGAAATAAATGTATTTGGAATATGGTATTCTTGGAGATTAAACTGGAACAACTGGATTGCAACTATCAGATACCATTATATTCTTCTGTAGACAATAATGAGAAATTATATCCCTTTAAGTGAGTTTATTTGGTGGGGACTTGAGGAGAAACAGCAGAGAAATTCTGCTGTCCAGGGGGAGGAGAGCTGAGTCACAATCCATGCAGGACTTTCTCGTGTTTCTTTCCCAATGGTGGGGCCAACTAAAAACTGAAGCAGGTTACTTAACAGATTCTGAGCAGACTCATCCCTTTGCTTTGTATTCCTGCACCGACCCACTGCTTGGCTTGTCACAAGAGTGATACCACTCATGTTAGTAACTGGTAACTGGGGATAGATTCTGCACTGCACTACAGAGTAACTATTAACAAATACAGATGGATTTCACAAATGTATCCAACACAGGTTCTAACACCCTTATGTCTCTCATATTTATGTTATGGCAGGCAAGAACAGAGAAGTAACTATCAGGTATACCTGTCTTTGATTTTGTTTGTTTTCTCCACTGCATCTATGTCCATTCGGATCTTGTATGTCACATGTGGTGGGAGATTGCTGGCTGTAGGTTCTAAGTCTGAAAAAACCACAGCAGCCCACAATTTGTTTTCCTCCAGCAGATAAAGGGCTTGACGAGTCAGTTGAGTTTCATCAAGATAACCCTCAAATTTATCCAAGGTCAAACACTAGAAATAATTACAAAGAGAAAAATTGCATGGGAATAAAATAGTTAAAGGTATACATTAAAGCAAACATCAGTGGTTGAAAACAGAAAAGGAAAGTAGGTTCAACTGAAACTGTTGTTATTTTCAGCTTTATGATGAAACTATTAAAAGTTGACTCTCTCCTCCCTTCTTCAGCCTAGGAAGTGCCTGAGTGAATACTAGGCAGCTAAAGGATGACTGATCTGTAAGAAAAGAACATTGGCTGTGGACTTCAGATGAAAAGCACTTTGTCAAGTGAAGCACTAAGAAAGTCACAGCATACATTTAAATTTTAATGTCTCAGGTATTTCAGCATTTATTCCTATGAAACATCAGACAAGTCACTGATTTACCTAACTGGTCATATTGTGTCCCTGCTGAATTTTGACACGTGATTTACCTGCTGACTTAAGTTAACATGTCATTTTTATTGGCTATTTCAATTTAAAAAAGTCTTCTTTCTTAGTCTCTGTCATTGCTACAAACTGTATTCTTATCAATGCATATACAAGACAAAAATTCATGAAAATCTAAGTTCTTTATGTTCCTCCATTTAGGTTTTACTTAGCAGGCATTCTAAAACAAAGATTGTGAATGCTATAAACTCTAGCATTACTTGTCTGTAGAATTACAGATTTATGTTTGTATATTTAGCTTCTGCCCTTCAGAATTGGCAAAATATTAACAGAGAGTAGAAGTATTGAACCCCTTATTGACTGGAAGAATACTTATTGAATTCCTTGCTTCATAAAATTCCAACAGGCTAACTTGTTTGATCTTATCTTCTTGATCATTTCTTGCAAGCCAATAACTAAAAATTAGTCCACATCAAAGAGCTCACACTGGTAACCTGTTATTTCATCTTAAACACTCCTTTACTTAACCTTTCCCTGTGAGAAATCATGCTCTGTTTCCTTTAAAACTTACACTATCACGCCTTAATGGGATTTATATGAAAATGTATTTTTTAAATCACAACAGAACAGTGCTTAAATTGATAACACTATTTTGTGGCTTTATTCTTCCTCGTGTTTATACGTGTTCATTTTCCCTTTTGCTTCAGAAAACTAAAATATGTAGAATTTCATATCAGAAAGCAAAATAAGACAGAAAACTTTGCATGCCAGAAGAGAAATAAAATAAGACTTATGGCTCATGTTGCATTAATTTTTTTTATACATTTATCCCACATGGTGTTAACTGAGTTTAGGAATTCAGTTTAGCTCTTGCAAAAGTGGCAGTGTGTGCATAACAAACCCCTCCTGTGGAACTGTGTCTTTGCAGGGCCTGGAGGATTATTTGCTGTTTCTTTATCAGGAGGAATTATTTTCAAGATACTTATTTCAGCTGCAGAAGAACTCAGTTCTCCAGGAGAATCTGTGAGAATGATACTGGCAAAGTACTGACAGCAACTGAACTTGTCTAGATTTTCACTGCAGAACAGACAGTGCCTGGAGTGGGTTGAGAAGTAGCATTGGCTCTTAGCCAGAGGTCAGTAAAATAAGCTGCAAGTGTTCAAAACAAAAAACACACATGCTCATAGATCTTCATGAGCAGAGTGAAATCAAAGCTTGTATAAGAACATAGGCCAAGACGGGAGTGTTGCAATAATTCACACAGTTTGAATGTGAAAAGACATTTTATATAGTAATCTATGAGCCAAAGCTAGAATTTATTTCTCTTAACGTGAATTGCATTCAAAACAAAGGCTGTATGCTCTACCTAGGCTTTTCTTTTCCCCCAGTGAATTTGAACTCAGTTTGTGTCTCCATAAATCTCACTATATCAAAATTAATTTATCAACTACTTGGGGAAATTTATTTCAAATCTCCTCCTAGTAATTATTTAACAATTCAAAATGGCCCAATGAAAATGGGAAAACCAAAACCAAAATCAAAATAATAAGAACAGGTTTGGAAGATAAAACCAGAGGATAATAAACATAAAGAAGTGACTGTGTAGCTCTCACTAACAGTTTAGCTGTTCTGTGTCCTAATGTAATCAAAGGGAAAAAAGGGAAATTCTTGGGGTGGTGAGGAGGAGCAGCCACTGCATAACTTGTGGGGTTCTCAGCTGCATCACAGTTTGCAGCAGAGACTTGGAGTCACCAAAGACAGGTGCTGGCAACACACCTGTCCATATTGTATACTATGGTGGTAAGGAGCAGGTTATTCCCCAAAAGGAGCTATTTGTTATCATTGTGTCTGACGCAGTGGGAAAATATTCTCAAGTGCTTACAACTCTGTGTAAACAGCCAACTTTAAAGAATAAGCTCATTACAAAGAACATTAGGACACAAAGATCTATTACCAGGTACAGTAACTGTTCTGATATTATTGATATTCCAGCACTGACCTCCTGCACACAATATATTTCACTCAGTTTGACAAGAAATAGTTCTGCTAACATGATACAAACAGATCATTAAATGAATCAGCAGAGCTTTGTGCAAAGCCTTTATTGTTCCTTCTTGTACTAGCTGTAGGAAAGCAGATAAACTTTCAGTTCCTGCCTTCTTGTAGGGGACTTTTAGACTGAACTGAATTGAAATTAGGAGTTAAGCTTAGTCTTCTCACCTATAACTAGTACCAATTTTCTCTCAAAAATCCTCAGAAGGCACCACTGAAAAAAAACTTTCTAGAGAAGAGAGGTACAGATTGCAGGAAAGAGACATCTTGTCAGAAGTGACCACAGAACAAGTGGCAACTCCCTCATTGGTTTCAATGGAATTTTGATCAGGTGCTGAAAGAGAACTGTTAGATCCTCTGCTCCTGACCTTGCTGAAATTAGTGGCCTTTTGGCTATTAATACTTACAAAAACCCAAGTATTTGAGGTTTTGCATTCACTTTCTGCCTCTCAGCATTGAAATGTGTTCAGATATTCAACCAACATCTTGAATAAAGCACTTGAAGATCATAAAATTGAACTTCTTTTAATAATAAGTATTCACGTACTTGTGCCACTGTATTATTCTAAACACACGGTTTTAATAACAAGAGTCAACTTGAAACAAACAAAGTTTTTATGATTTTAACTTTCTTGTCAATTACCACAGACTCCAGTACTGCCTAACTGGTTTTAAGATGTCCCCTACAACTATTCCGTGAAGGGGCAGGGCTAAATTTACCTCCAAATACTGACTGAGTAAACGCAGAACTTGATCTACAGCACTGAAGATGTTCCGCCAGTCAAAGTCCACCATTCCCTTCTCCCGACTCCTTGAAGATCCATTGTGGAGAAAGTTGATTATGTGTTCTGCGGTGAAGCCTTCCCCAGCCACCTGGCTGTTCAAGAAGTCCCTCACTGTAGGGTGCTTCAGAGAGTCCTGAAGAAAAATACAACAGCTTTGCCCCAATGATTGTCTTTTCATGCCCTGTTTAGCTAGAAAGGTTTCCATTTCCATAACTCTTTCAACACATGAACAAGGACAAAAGGGTATGCTAAGGAATCAATTTTACAAATAGGTAGTTGCATAACTGTATGTGTGATCTGAAGAATGGATGAAAAGAAATTTTTCCTTGACTATTTATTGCATTCTTTCCTTATAAGCTAGAGGATAACTGTTATAAAAGTCTAGTACAATATAGAAAAATTAGCAAACCAAATGTTTTTTCTAGTATGAGCTGCTTTATAAACTTTAACTACAGGTAATTGCAGCTGACCAAAATCAAATCTAAATGATGCAGAAGTAAGCCATTTCCCAAAATAAATTTCTGTCTGACCCAGAAAAAGTATGGTCTTACTGTCTTCTTTGCCTATACAGAATTCAAGAAAATCAAGTTGTCTGTTCTTGAAAGACATTTTGGGGAGGCAGGGAAGCAGCAACTGCTGCCTTTATTAAGAAGTCATTAGCCAGATTCTTGACTGCCTGGATCTGAGGTTTTGCCACAGGGACGCTGTAATGCATCTATGACTTGCCTTCAAACCAAGCCCAGCAGCCAACAGCCTTAATGGCCACAGCTTCCTTGCTGCAAAGGCTGTGCTTCTGGCCAAACCTCTCAAATTAATTGTCTTCTCCATCAATAAAAGTAAAAGATAGTGAAAGGCTGCTCTTACTGAGGATCTTTGATAAGTTATAACATACACGGATCATATTCATTTGCAGGCTATTTTGAAAGAAGTACCACAGCTGAGGTCCTACTTCCTCCCAAGCTTTGGTCAACAGTTGGAGGCGTTCAAGTTCCTCAAAAGTGGAGTTTGCCTGATAAAAAAAACCAACAGGAAAGAATGTTAGAAATATAAGGAGATAGACAGAATTTATGATCCATCCAGGATTTGGTGACAGGGGAACCACTAACTTAGACAGCTGTAGTTTTTACCTTCAAAACTTAACCAACTTGTTCAAATAGCAGAAATTTTAATAACCATCAGAAAAAGAATGTGTAAAATCCAGCCAGAATCAAAGTCACTTAGCATAAAATTCTGTGGTATATGTAATGGAAAACACAATTGCACGTTAAGCCTAGTTAATTTCAATTCCTTTAAATATTCATATTTTTCGTAGAATTATTTAGAAATTTCCCCCCGACTATCTCTCTCCATTAAGAACTAAAAAGAAAGATGATGATGTGAGTAGATGAATGAATGGAAGGCAGCTGGAAAAGACAAATACTCCCATAGCTACGATGTTAAGACCTGAAATGCCAAGCTGCTGTAAATCTGATGTTTTTCTGTGTGAAATCTGAGCAGCAGGTCTGTGCCTTGTACAGATCTCTAGAGTAGTGAATTGCTGGTTATGAGGTGGCCAAAACCTGGGTCACATGCAACCTTGATTTAACTGCTCAGATTCATTTCACCCAACTTCAAGCATTTTGCTGAAGAGTCCAGGCTTCATCTTATTTTAACTATTTATACATTCAAAAGATAAAATAATAAACCATGATGTTGCTCTTGGTTTGCAATATCTCAGAGTTAGTTTCTCAATAAGCTTATCTAAGCCTCACAGTTGCTCCATTTAAATATTTACTGGCACTGAGCTGCTCATGTTCCTACCTCTGTAAAATAAATATTATTATGCTTACTAGTGTAAAAGTGGAATCATGCCAACAAAAAGCTGCTTGGGTGAGCTGGAAAAACCATGCAGCATTGACCAAGATGGGATAAATCAGTGAAGATCTGTCTCCTGTTTTTTAAACAGAGTACCTGTCCTTCCTCTGAGGCCATCAGAACAAATGGAGTTTTGAGAAGAAAATCTGATTAGGCTGAGGTAATAGGGTGACTGTTTTTCAAAAGTTGTTTCTTGAGATACAATCTTTTAAAAATATACATTTTTGTATTTCAGAACTTACATTTTTTATTACTTCCCGTACAGAAGGTGAATCAGGAGCAAAGAGAATTTTCCCCATCAGCAGAGGCTTCACAGCACTCCAGGCTATTTTGGTTAAAGGGTTTGATTCCAAGTTCTGGATCAATGCATTACAAAAGGGTGCTAAAGACAGAAAGAAAGATAGTCTTTATGTAAACCTACTAAAATCCTATCACACATAACATCCTGCAGGGCTTTTTAGTGGCAGTACAGACAGTTTGAATCTGAATGAGTTAAAGCACATTCTGCAATGCAGAAGTACAATGACTGAATGGATAGAAAAGACTATTAAGTAGATAGTGGAGTCATAAAATATGCTATGGAAATTGGAAAAACAAACATAAATAACCATTTCAAAGTTGCTGTTATTTACATGGTATTTCAAATGGACGTAACTAGACAGCTCAGAACTCACTGAGCAGTTTGAGCTTTATTTGCTTTACTCCTAATGACTTAGCTCCTTTGTATTGTAGCTGATACCAGTACAAAGCTGATCCTGTAGGCTTAGATATTGAACTCTGGAGCAGTTCAGAACTAGATGGTACAATAATTTAAAATTAAACATTTTAATGTAAATACTTCAATCTTACCCCTGCACTATGAAGTAATTAGTTTACTTGGATAGCATTCAATTAATTTGTTTCCTGGCTGAAGAGATGGAGTTTTGGGCCCTTTACAGGTCTTTGGAAGTCTCAGACATAAGTAGAGCCAAGTATTAACACAAACAGTGAAAAGTAAGAGTCTCTGTAAGTAAAGTGCCCATCTGTACTTTGTGACCATGCAATCATATCTATTATAGCAGAGGGGACACAGAAATACCAGCTATAACATGAGGGGTAGTACAGAAAAAATTGCTGGTGAGCTCAGTCTAGAGAAAAACTAACTAGCAAACAGAGGAGGACATAATAAAAAGACAAAATAACAAATGGTAAAAAAATGGTTCTTCTTTGCTTTATATCCTATTACAACGGGAGGAAATAAATAGTGAGGAAATAAAAGCAACAAAAATTGGTAAATTGAAATATTTTCTATATAAAATGTAATCATGCTGTAGAACATTACTACTACAAAATAAATGTATTTTTATGCAGGAAGATAACAGCCATCATGTATCAAATTGACTATTATTTGAAAGGAGAGATTTTTAAATTCCTGTGCGTCAGGCCATTGAACAAGTTAACAGAAAAAATAAAGTTTAGAAAAATACTATGGAGAAAAGTAATTTCAGAATGCCACACTGTCTTTTCCTAAACCTTCTTCAGGGGCATCTTGTTCTTCCTGATATCAGTAGCATATAATAAAACAGGATAAAACAGAGGGAGAGTCTTAGTTATGGTCATGCCTATGATTATGCCTCCGTATTAAAAGCAAATGTGTATTTCTGTCAGCTGTCAGTTCCTGGGCTTCTCTGCTTCCAGCTATGAAGTATGGAGTAAAATCATTTCACCTGGCTCTAATTTCCTGAATCAACTGCTTTAAAATGTTATTTATAAAAGCAACATTCTATGCTAGTACTTGAACATAAGGTGCACCTATCAAGAGTCTCTTAATGGTTTGGTGGAAAAACTTACTGGTTGTATTATCATAAAGATAACCAGATTTCTTCCTTGTTGAGTCAATTCCCAGGAAAGCTTTGTAGTTGTTATCTTCATACCAGTTGAAGGAAAGTACTCTGGATCCACCTCCTTCTGGGTAGCCACAGAAAAGATCCGACAGGGAACTCACCAAGTGGCCTAAGGATTCTGCCCTTCCATCTTGTACAAATGGCTGCAGAACCCTCAAAAGGTCCTGAACACTTGGCTTCCTGGCCAGCTGCAGTAAGACAAGACTTGGTTAATTGCAGCCCTTAAAGCAAGTGTCTGATGAGGTCGCAGTTGTGCCCAGATGGTAAAGTGTGAATGCAGTCAGAACCTCAGTCTTTAATCTCCTCTGCCCTGGTGACAGGCACCATTTTCAGTTCTTGTTCTTTCATATCTTTTCTGAAGAAAAGAATACACTTCAGAATTGCCAATGCTTATGTCTACATTTATTTTGTAATGAGAGAAGAATGAATTTTTAAGGAATCAGCTCTTTCCCAACAAGTCTATTTTCTGTCTGGTAAAGCAGGTAACTGTAACATAAAAACAACAAAGGAAAACAAGGACTATGAGCTATGCAGAAAAGTGATGTAATCTCTTATTAGACCACTTACCTTTTGCACTGCTTGGGAGACATTAGACAGCACCCTCCCCCAGGTCTTCAGGTCAGCACCCAGTGAGTTTCTGTCCAACACAGTGGGAAGCTGTGAATACATAAAAAATAGAGACGAGCTTCTACCATGACAACAGTTACAATGAGAAGAAAATCCCAATGGCATCTCTGTAGCTCAAATTCTTTGAGTTATTTGGAACAATATCTTATAAGCCTGTCTTATGGGGCTGCAAATCCAGTACCCATGTGCAGACACACAGCAGTCTGTGTAAATAGACTAATACAAGGCTGAAACAAACATAGGCCACTTAAAATATATCTTGGGATTTGTTCTGTTCCTCTAAGCCCCCCATGACAAAAAGTGCAAAAATGGAGGAGGAATGCAGGAACTGGGACATTTCAGAGGCTGCTTCTCACAGAAGCTATTCTTCCAGTGAGATATACAGACTCTTAGTAACTTCCAAATTTAGCTAAGGTTTAACACAGAAGTCCCCATTTGCCATGGAGGTAAATAATTTGTAGAACTTTATAATTCAGAGATTTCCTGATTTTGGACAGTCTGGTCCTCACTGTTTGTCAAACCTGAGAGAAATCATTACTTTCCCGGGCTCCTGCAGACTGACCAAACTGCCTTTTCAGTAGAAGTTAATGTTTTATTTATCAATGACTTAAAAGAAACAGGTGACACCATGGTGCGCTGTCACATATCACTTTGTTTGCATCACTGCATCCTTCTTTGTCAGCTGTCTAAAGAATCACATATGCACTTGGAGCTGGCACTCTTGAGGCTTTCTCAGGCATTTCTTCTGCTATTGCAACAAAATACAAAGCTGGACTTGTAGATGGCTAGACTGTGATATTTATGAGACAAGCCCCTAAAAAGCCTTCCCCAAAAATGCCTACACACCCTGCTGATTGCCTGCCATTCCCTTCAGTCAGTAGGTGGTTAAGGAAACAGAAGACAGCTGCACTGTGTAGGTACCTGGCAGGGAGTCACAAAGGTGAGAGTTTTTATGGAAAGCTCATGTTAGCATGTTCTGATCTGTCACTTGACATTCAGGCAGGAAGAATACATGCAGGGCTTCAAGATACACTTTCCCTTGTCCCCTAAGGGGAACCAGTCTGTGCAAAGATTATACAGGGTTCTTGGAGCACCTGCCTTAACCTGGTCTTTTTGTAACTCTGAGGAACTGGAATTGTAAACCTGTAAAAAAGCTGAGCAGTACATTGTGAATATTCACATGAAGTCCTCAAATACTGAAAATCTATCTTAGAAATACTGTACTATTAACTCTCTGCTACTTCCAGCAAACATAAGATACATGAAAACATAAGACAATATATTTTTAGGAATGGAAAACAGCAGCTCTCAGAAGCTGACCACAAATCCTTATAAGGGTTGGTAAAATCACAAGGGCACAATGACTGACTATCAATGCTACAATAATCAAACAGTGTTTTGCTGGTATGTCAATTACAGTTCCTGGCATCCTCTGTTCCTGGTTCTGGGAAACTCAGAGCTGAACAAAATCCATGTTAAATTAATCATAGTGCTACACTGCTATGGCAGAAGAGTCCAATCAATACTTCCTATGCAACTTGAAGAGTTTTTCATATATCCTGCCTGCTCCTATAAAGCAAACTGACCATGTGATGGTTTCATGATATTACATTACAAGGTGAAAACAGCAAATTAAATTCAGTGTTGAAAAATGCAAAGCATGATCACAGGGAAAACAAACATGAAAGATATATACACAGTGACAGACATTTAAGTTTGCTATCATAAGGAAAGAGACCTTGTAGCATTTATTAACAGTTCTCTGAAAGCACCACTTCAGTGTGCAGAATACAAATGAAATACTAGAAAAATATGCCATTTTATATTTATTTATTTATTTGATATAATTTGTATTTTATTATTAAAGTAATAATATTAATCTATGTTTATACATATATATAAATTGGCATAATATCTCCATACAAAACCAAGGCAGCAGAAGTGGTTAATTTATAGAAAGGTCACAGCAGAAACAGGAACACAAAGAAGGGCAAAGAAAATTAACAGAGGTAAGGAAAAGCTTCTATAGAAAGAGTGATGAAAGCCAGCACAACTTCCTAGTTTAGTTGGTTTGGGTTTTTTAAAAATGGCTCACATAGCTATGCCAACTCAAGATGCATCATGACTTTGCAACATAAAATTGTCATGCTGGACAGAGCAAAGACAGAACGGACTGCATTCGGTATTTTGATAATCCTCAGGAAGGTCCCTGTAGGTTTTGCCATCTGAAAAGACCAGCTAATATTCCAACACAAACTTTGATTTAAAAACCGCATTTGAATCTCTTAGTTCTGCTGTACTGTGAATTTCATCTGTTTCACCTTGAAACATACTCAGAACTATCTGGTATCCTGCTGCTGGTAGGTTAACAATCACACATCCATAACCTTACACTTGCAGGGGTAAATAAACTAAGACCACTTGGAAAATTGGTGAAGTATAACAAAAAAAATTCTTGAAGGGCAATATGAAATATAAGCAAAAAAAAAAAACACAAAACCAAACCAAAACAAAAAAACAACAAACAAAAAAAACCCCCTACAACATAAGGCAGGGTGAATTGTGTTAATACTTACCAGCCGAAATAGCTTAAAGAAATCAACATTTGCGTACAAGGCATCTTCTACTCTTTGTAGACTGTCCTGGGACAGGGCACACATGGCCTTGTGTACAGAAGGGAGACCTCTTCGGCTACTAAAGATAATAAAGCGGTCCAGGAGCATTTCACTGCAAGCAATGTCCTTCAGAGTCAAGCTAGGGACACCATAGGCAAACTGCAAACAAAACCAATGTTTTACTTACTATTATGAAACTTGCATACTGTTCAGGAACAATTAAGAATTTATCAAAAGTGGACAGTTTGATATCAGCCCCTGCTAATATTTTAATGAATGGCAGAGAGATGTTGTCAGCTGAAGCACCAACCCTTGAATCACCTTCACTTGATGTTATGCTAGATCACAGCCTTCAGACACACTTTTTGTCTTCTCATTAGTGAGTTTTCCTTTCATTGCAAAAGCCCCTGTGAGCCATCTGCCCTTCCTCACTCTCATCTAAGCACACCTGAAGCCATGCCACCCATCCTTGTGGCTAAGGAGGGATAGTTGCAGCTTGCTTGAAATTATTTTCCCAGGACCAAATGATGGTAACTATATCACTCCATCTTTTGGGTTCAGGTTAGTTATATTTTTGCTGTTACTTGCCCTAAGAAAAAAAAAAAGGCCAGTACCTTTCATTCTCAAGCTTGATTTCCCTCAACATTCTATTTCAGTTATGACTATTCCACTACAATGCTTCCCACAGCCATTATTCACTGTCACTCTGCAAGGCACATAGCCAGGATTTACAAAGCCATTTTACATTAAATCACACCCATTTACTGATTACCACTTCTAACATAAACATTGAACAGAAAAAGCCCAAATATTTTATCTTTAGTGTTCAACTAATGGGAATGCATTAGTTTATAGTTAAACCAATGTAAATGCAGAATAACTCTACAGAAATGAGTCGATTCACATGGCATTTACATTGTTGTTACGGAATGCTCTTCATAGACTATGAATAAATTCTACTTACTTTGTGATATACAGAATACATGGAAATATAATAAAAAAAATACAAAAGTAGCCCTGGAAATTGCTTATAAACTAATGTTCCCATCCTCTGTCCAGCTCCTTTTGCAGTGCAAATTTAAGGAAAACACTGTTCAGAACACTGTGATGACTGTAAATGCATACTGTGTTTGAGATGAACACAGACTTTTGGACAAGCAAGAACTATTCACTGACACAATATCATTAGACCAAATTAATTTAATAAAAAATTATTAAATTTCTTATTGGAAATTGTCAAAATCTACCCAGGAAAATAATTTTCTTTAGAAGAATCTGCTGAGCATTCCAGTCTTCAAGACATATGGATTGAAAAAACACACCACACCTATATCAGGTCAGACATGGGTGCATATTTATTTCTTATCTAAGCAAATTAGCAAAGACACCATTATCAAAATTTTCTATGTGCAAATCTCCTATAGTTAGCAGCTAAGACTTGTTTGGTGGTGCCTGTAAAGAGAATATTTAAAAACACAGAGTAATGAGAAAAAAATTAATTTACTCACTTTGGAGAGTGGATTCAAAGTAGACTGAGGAGTTATTCATTAAGTGCTTCATCTGCCAGAAGCTAGCAACCAAAGTGCAAGTGTGGCTCTGGAAAGTCAGCATCCAGAACACGAAAGGCAGAGGCAGAGAGGTCTAGAATACGATTGTATTTTATCTGCCACGACTGCCCTGAGTTTCCCCTTATGGAGCAGCAGTTGACAAAAAAAGAAAGGCCTCTGAATTACACAGAGATTGTATTTTGGAATTATGATAGAAAAAAGGGATGTGAATCTCTAGAAGTATCTGAGAGGCACTATCATCACTACAGCTGTACTTCAATAAAGGCATTGTTAACACAAGTTCGACAGTGTGGAGAGAAGCAGAATGCAAAAGAAGGAATTCAACTGACAGATCCAGTCTGTCTTGCAATAAACCTCCAAAACCACACACCTCTGCCCTCTCTCAAATTGGAACATTTGAATGGGAATTAAGTTAGCTTATCTCAGTGAAATAATTTCTATATTTGCTCAGTCACTTATGTCCTGGGGATGTGTGGGGTAAGAAAAGCATTTTTTAACCCTACTTGCCTCATGGTCCTCATCAGGCAGTGTCAACTGCAATGAAACTGGGCTGCACAGGGAGGCAGCCTGGGAACCTTGATTTGACTTGTGAAATGAGGAAACAGTGACATTAACATCACTGAGAAGGATAAACACAGGAAAAAAAAAGGAGTTGTTATTTACAAACTCTAACTGCATTTCAATAATGTTCATGAACAGATGGGAGTAAAAAAACATCAAACCTCCGCCCTTCCAATTTTTCCGGTAGGCTGTGCTGCTGCCAATCTTTCCTGAACTTCTTATTGTGTTTTAACATCAGTTTCTTATCTTTATCTTAGAATGACTCAAAAAAGCAGGCCCTCAGAGGGAAACTTCAATACTTTTTTTTTTTAATCAATGTGTCACTGTTTAGCCAAAGCTGGCAAGATGAAGTCCAAATTATTTTTTCAGCTAGTTGGCTGTTTGATCAGGTTTAGCTTTCAGCTCTGTGTGTCATTTCCTGACTCCCAGGCGGTTCAGACCTAGATCTCCAGCCAGCTGTTGGCAACAGTCAGGCTTTTGTAAACAAGTTGCTTTCAGGTTGACCAGCTCTGTGCCATCAGCAGCAGGGGGAAGGGGTGTACAGAAATAAGCAGGCTAACAGAGGGCAGAGCAGCATAAAGAACTGGAGATGAACTATCATGGTTGAGGATTAAGACAACCATAGATCTAGGGTCTAGTCATGGCTCTGGAACTTCCTCAACCATGCATAAGTCCAGCCCAAGCAACTTGCTTATCAAGAAGGGCTATTGGAATGAAGCTAATTATCTCCCACAGAAAATCAAGTGTTCAATTCCTACTGAAAATAATTCTCTTGTTGTGTCTTTATGAGATTGGGTTTTCTGCATCATTTTCACATGAAAGAAGCATTCACAGCACTTTCTTTCCTCATAGCTGTAGATCAGCTCTGGTGAGATGATCTTGTATCCCCATAATTACTGCTAACAAGAAAACTGTATAGAGGGCAGGAAAAGTGGGATTTAACACCAGATCTCCTCCAGCTTCCTCTAACCAACACTCAATTTCTTTAATTTCCAGCATAAAGAGAACACATTTCTTTCTACATCAGCACAGAAAATACAGAAGAAGGACACCACGTTCCAGCAGGTTTCAATAATTTTTTTTTGTGACATTGTTGAAAACTTCAGTCCTGCATACACTGGCAAGCAGAATTTTTAGCAGTAGATGAATGAATGCCACCAGGGAACTAATAGAGTCTACCAGGGAACTAATAGAGTCTAACACAGCAACACTCAGCTCTCCCGACACAGCAGACCTCTGGTGTAGAATAGGTTAAGGATAAATAGGGAAAGAGAAACCCAGCAGGATATTTGTATATATTCTCCTTGTCACAAGCAGCAAGGAAGCAAATTTTCAACATCTCAGCTGACACAGAAGTGTGAAAATACATAGGATGTATCAATTGACACTGGCTTTGGTATGATCTTGTAGTGGCTTATCCTCACTTTATCATGTGGCTTCATGATAAGTGAGGAGAGGGGAGGGCTTCCCCAGGTACCAATCAAGAACACAGCAAATAAGTAATTTGGCTACTGGTCACACCAGCGGGAACCTGTGATGCACAAAAGGAACCGCATGAAAGGTCATGAATGCCCTCCCTCTTTCTGCCCACACACAGATTCAGTATTTGCATTTTATGTGGTAGTGAAACAGAGGAATTGTGTCTTTCAGCCTCAGTTATTCACTTGCTTCCACCCACACTAATGCAGTGTAGGAATTGTTCCAGAATTCCAATTCAGCAACATCCATTCATTAATACAGCATTCCTCACAGAGCTCACAGTCACCATGCAGAAGAAGAGACAGCCTGGTCAAACATAGTTCCCTGCTTAGCTGCTTCAGGAAGGATTTGACCTGCACTTTTCACTCTGAATTTTCTGAGCAGATCTATTATTTAATCAGAATCTAAGAAAGTGAGTCTGCTTCTTCACTTCCACCTATTCATGTGAGACAATACCAAAAAGCTACCATGCTGACATTAGGGTAGAGAATTTAAATTATAAACTAAGAACCTCCAATAATTCTTCTCTCATCAGGACTATTATCTCAAAAGGATGCACAGCTTCATTATGTTTTTGAGTCTAGTCTTCAGTCATGGGGATGGAAGCAGTACTTGCCAGTAGTGTTTCTTGATGCTCATTATTTGGGTGCAACAACAGGATTTTGCTGTTTATGTAATAATTTATTGACATTTAATGTATACGCAAAATGTTTTTTAAAGACAAACCAAACATCTCTTCCTCTAGATTCACAAAAAACAAATGGAGAAATTGTACAAATGACCCATAAGGCATCAGTTATCCTGGGCCCAAGGCCTTCACTGAGGCTACTTTACACATACAGCTCGGAGATCCATTCCTCACACATAACGACCCAGTAACTGTTAAACACTACCTACCTGCTCAGGGCGCACTTGAGCATTAATAAGCTGGTAAACAACAAAATCTGTGAGGCCAACATTCTCTAGCAAGAAGGAAGTGAGGGTCTCCCCATCCTTCAAAATGTCTAGAATTCGTATTCCTCTTCCTGGATGAAAAAGGAATGTACAGATCAGTGAGATACCAAACAAAGGAAGTTAAAGAACAGCTCATATCCTGGCTTAAACCTGCAAAAAGAATGTGCTTTGGCTCTTATACCTAGTCGTGACTAACTGGAGCTAAAATTATTTTTGCAATTCAAAATCATTTTAATCCTTTGTTGGGAAATAATAATCAGAAAATGCTGAGTGTTCTGGCTCTGCATATCTGATCTCTCAAAGAAGTTTCAGACTAGGGCTACAGCAATGGACACATTGAAAGCAGCCCTGACTGCATTTGAAAGTGTCTGATTTTTTCTGATGTAATGCTTTACTTTAAATGTTCAGATTCAAGTATGCTACTGTTCTTAGCGTCCTTTCCTCTGAGCCTTTTGTAAATAACTTCAGTCAACCCTTTACATTTACACTAATTTATCACTTGCTGTCAATCAATTTTAGTTAGTTAACCTTATTCTCTAGCATTGCAAAAGTGACCCTCGAAAATCTTCCATGAGAAAAAATTAAACTTCTTTGAAGAAGCATAAAGTTTAGCTTATGCTTCATATTAAACTAGATTAACAACTACTCTTTAGGCAAACCAGTGAGACCACCCACTGTTAGACACATGTAAGAGGCCACCAAATTTCCCTGATACAGTATGTAACAATACTCAAAATACTGCTGCACATACAGTCAAACAGTTCTAATCTTTTAAAACTGTCTCTGTTACAAATCTTATCAGTGAGAACTCTGCCTTAACATGGTGCAAGAGAAAAGCTTAGAAATTTAATGTTGGTCATGTTCATAGAATATTTATTGTAACTTTATTAAGTTATACCTTTATTAAAGGTACTTCACACAGCATCCACAGACTTTGGTCAAGGATGCTTGAATAGCTCTAATTCTTCTAGTCTTTAGAACAGGCAATTGAAACTGACAGGAGCAGTGTGTATCCTACTGACATAAGGAATGTAACTTTAGACAGTTCTAATAAACATGCACGCCATTCTGTGAGCTGAGTCTTATCAGAGTTTGCCAACTAACTTCCACAATTCCATCTGCACTAAGCATATTCTGGCCTGAGGCTACAGTGCCTGAGAACTTCTTCGATTGTTTCTCACATATTTATTCAAGCAGTAAACACTGAAAACAATAGCAGGGGCCTGTCCCTTATATTCTTACTAATGCCTTTCCTGGCATCCAGGCAGTGTGGAGGAAAAAAGCACATCACAAGAAAATATCTCATCCAAAGTGTCAGCACAAAGTGAGACTGGGACAAGGAAGGAGGACTCAAGAGGTAGATTTGATTTCAGGAATCAGTAGAAGAGGCAATCACAACTCTGACATTTGCAAATTTTTCCTCGCTCAACTTTGCAGCTATTCGATTATTACTTAAAAGCAATAGCAGTAAGCTATAAACACAGACAACTTAAATAGCCAATCTTTCAGTAACTTTTTCTGTATGAAGAGAGTTGGTAATTTGTATTTTAGTAGTCAAGCTTCAGTACTGACTTTTTTTGTTGTTTTATACAATAGGAAATTCCAAGCTTCTTTCTTTTTAATAGTAAAACACATTAAAACCTCCACAGATTCTGAAGGAGCGTTAACATTATAAGTCACAGGATTCACAGGAATGTACTCTGTATTTCATTAGTAAAGTTGATATGGGATGCAAAGGCAACTTCCTAAACCATGGGGTGCGGCCCCTTAGCAATACACAGCAAACCCATGGCATGACATGCTTTTCCTCCCCTCTAAATAGTCATGTTTGATTTCTATGGCTGGGTACCAACAACAGCTCAGATTATACTCGAGTTCTTGTTTACATTCTGGGGCATCTGGTTCTCTCACCATTATTTACAATGAGATAATCCGTTTTTTACTTCTAGTTATAAACTTCTGATAGGATAGTGGACCATGTGTATCAGATGGTTTATACACATCCTATTAAAAATATGTGGAGAGTGACTAATTTTAATAAGAATGCTATTCCTGTGACAAAGGATTTGAGAATGGGACAGATCAATTCACAAAGCCAGACCATTTTTATACCTTTAGTATTGGAGTATCTTTTGAAATTCTGTACTTCAAGTCCAAAAATTTACAATATATCATTCCCACAGGTCCCCAGGACTGTGTTTTGAGTTTGGCAAGTTGCTTTAAATAAAAGTTAACGCAATGAATTTGCAATTTGCAATTCTGTTTATAATTGTTCAATGCTTTCCCTTTCTAAACACATTATGAAGAGTTTCCTTCTTCACTGTTTCAAACCTGTTTTAGCTACGACTGTGACAAAGTACCTCTAAGCATTTCTCTGGGTTTTGCTCCTGGCATATATTCAGACATGTTCCTAATTTTCTGTTCCTCTGCATCTTCCAGTGACACTTTCTCACCGCTTCTGCTTTTACTTTAATAATAATTAATGACATGTCTTCAGCCATGTTTTACTTTGTGTGGTGAGATATCCATGCTTTTCGAGTTTTGTCTACTGTTAAGGAAGATGGTTGTAGAACAGAGCTGACTGCCTCTCTCCTTTCCCTTAAATGACAGGTGTTTACCACTGAACAGATTTTAACTTACCCTAACAGTAAGCAGAGCAACAGCTCTATGTGAAATGTATTATAATGCTGCCAGTCTCCAAAGTAACTACTATCCAACTCTCAGAAGGAAAAATTAAATAGTCTAAAGGATATAGACACAACAATTACCTGCAATTCTTTCAGGATTAGTTCTCATTGTTTCCATAAACTGAGTCATAATGATCAGTTCTTCCCAAATTCTTTCAAGGTCATGGATTTCAGGGGTTTCCAGTAAAATCTCCTGAGCATCTCTATATACCCTTGCAAGGCTGAAAGGAGAAATAACGAAGAAACAGTAATTTAAGAGTGATGACTCTTGAGAACCTTTCAAGTAAAAAAAAAACCCAAAAAACAAAAAAAAAGAGAAGAAAGGAGGTTGACTGTCTGTATTAGGGATGAGGAAAAAAAAAAAGTTGTTTTGTCCTCAGTTTCAGGTAGTCTGGAGCTCAGTTAGATTTGAAAGTCCACAGAAGTTTTAAGAGAGCTACTGGTGTTGCAAAAGGTTGGCCATTCATACTTTTTTCATTAGCCATGCTGGTCTTTCTGGGGACACAGGACCTTCCCCAGACAACTTGTGTCTCACAGTTACAGTGCAAATCTGCCCTGGTTCTAGCCCAGGCCCAGCTCCAGCAGTTGAATGGGGCCCTCTGGTCACATGCTCAGCCTAGCAAGTGACATGGAATCATTCACAAACAAAAACATCTTTCCCGTCACACATCAGTCCCCTACAATTTGTTAGGTCCCTTCAGAATATTTCTTCTAGGAGAAGCAGGAAAACACAAGTAACAAATAGCCACAGGCAGCTGTTCGAATACGGTTCTGGATTAGAACACATAGATCAAGCAAGGATGCATCCAGACCCTGTGTTTACGAACAAGCATAAAAAATTGTCGCTGTCAGGTAAGGCCATTACACTTCTTTAACAGTATTATGTTTTTCCATGCATGCAATAGTATATCTCAATACACATGACTCATTTTAGCTTGCAGGAAACAACAAGCAGGAAGGACCAAATTCTTTCAGAAAACACAATGAATTTACTTCTGCTGTAGTGCACTGGATTTACTGGGACTGACAAAGTGACAATTTGCTCTGTAACAAGCAACCTAGAAAAGCTAGAATGTACAGAAAATAGAACCCTCTAGCTTCACTGTGTGTTTGACTGCACCCACCAAAAATATTCAGCTGACTATTTTAAATCCTGTTCACTAGGAACAGGATTTAAAAGGTCAAACGGTAAGTTGAGTCCGTGTTACAGACTTTCACATGACAGGGGCTTCAATGGCCGTCACATTATTACCTCACGAATTTTAATCATTGGATGTTCCAAAGCGGACTTTGCAACAGGGAGGTTTGGAGCATTTTTATGTTTAGACTGACAGGGTTTTTTTCACTCTAAGGGTCCTCTTCTATACTTTCTTTCATGACTCAGCTGTAACAAACAACGCAATAAAACACTCCCACAGCCCTTTTTCAGTAATAGTCTGGAAATCTCTCATCCTCCTATTTTCCAAACAAGCTATGTGCTGATTAAAGTCTCACATGTATATAGACAAAAGAGGTGCTACACAAGAAGTGTCAGTGCATGTTCTTATTTGCTGCTACTTCATCAGAGCTCTCATTCAGAAGGGGCAAATCTAGCAATGAGAAAAGAAGGCTTAGGGATTCCATGCTCATTTATCAAAAAGGTTTGTCCCAAGACATTCAGTAAGCAGGTTCTTACGGATTTTACTAAGTGAACATGGGTTCCCTAGAGACTTGCACTGAAGTCTCTCCCCTAAAAGGCCTAAACCCACGTTGTGAGTTCTGTTTCAACTTTGTTGACCGTTGTTAGCTTGAAACCAAAGTGCTAGAACTGAAAACTTTTGTCTTCCACTGTTTGCACGCTGGTGTATTATTATCTTCCCTTTTCATTTACACCACAGAATAATTCTTCAAAATATTCCTTGGTGTGTTGAGAAACCTTTCTAGGCAAGGTGAGGATACTCCAGCCTTTCTTCCTGCATCATTCATGTCCATGAATGCCCAACAGGTGCCCAGAGCAAGCTATTAGCAGTTCCCTAGCAGGCCTGTATTGCTGCAACCCAGTATCACACATACACCTCTGCTTACATGGAATTTTCGTAGTTGGACACTACACCTGGACCCTCTCCATGGGTTGGGCTGCGGAAACAGGGATTGTTCATGTTACAGAAGATGCCATGTAACCATGGCAGTGTTCCTGCTGATGGCATTGCCTTGTTTGGGAAGTGACCTAGAGTATAGAAACACAAAATATAAATTGTTAGGTGCCTTTTCTAATGCAGCCTTTGTGAATACCAATAGCATGATGAGCTGGCTCTCTACAGAAGGAATGTGATAGGAATCACATAGGTTTTTCTCTGAGAAAAAAAGTCACCAATATAAGCAATATGGCTATATTCAACAGAAATTAATTCTGAGTAATGTGAAGGGCTTTTTAAATAGGTAGTGAGGTAGTACTTTCTCAGTAACAGAATTATGGAAATCCAAAACTAAATAGCTCCTTGAGACCCCAGGTAAGTCTGACCACAAAGCATCTCACAGGAAAACTAGACATTTTTTCTATGTCTTCACTAATAAGTCTTACACAACATGGCTACAAGTAACTAAGCTACTCCAGCTGAAGTCTGTTCTTTCACCACTGGACAGTAACAATCCACAAACAGGTCCCAATACCTCTGTCTGAGAACACCTGGCCATTACCTACAACTAGTCAGATCACGATAACATCTTAAACATTCTTACATTCATGTTGGCGATACAGTGGATTAGCTTTCCTCAGCCAGACAAGTGCAAGAAACAACGACAGAGGCCATACAAGCTCCACTAGAAAACGAAGCTGGAAAAAAAGGAAGAAAGTAAATTAAACATAAATTTTATAAATAGACCACCATAGAGTCATTAGGTGGCCAATGGCATGAGACGTCCTCTCACAGCAGAAAATCCCAGTGCAGCACATGCCCAAGGCTGCCCATTGCCAGTTACACCATTTGAGAAAGAAACCCAAAAGAGGAATTCATCAGAATGCTATGAAGCATCACTATTAACTCAGTGCTCAGAAAAAGAAATATCTAAACATCCTGCCTGAGGTAAAAAGAAGCAGGAGGTAGTGCATGACTCTATAACAAGGCTTAGATATAAGAGACAAAAGGATTTTTTTAATCCACACTTTGCTGGGCTCATTAGCAGGCTGTCAGTATACTGTGCTTACCCAAAGGTAAAAGACTTTGGCATAAGCTTTACATACTTTGACCTTTACTTTTGCTTCATTTTGTCATCATTCATTTCAATGTTATTAATTTCCTAATACCTGTAGAAACGTATGCATTAAAATCAAGCACCTTATTCAATAACACAGAAGACCCCATTAAAGGCCACTTTATTGCCCAGACCTTTCAATACACTTAGAAGAGTCACTGGCTCCCATGTCATGTCAGAAAATCAAGGGCACTGCTTTACCACAGAGCAACATCCTGCCTGGTTTTGAGTCTGTTTCCTCTACTCCTGTGTTTCAGTTTGTTTTACTGCCTCTGTGTGTTTTGGCAGAGGTTTGAAACTACAATCCTTTGATCCTGTAACACAGGCCTTGGGCTCTGAGGAACAGCAATGGGATTTTTGTGTCCAGACACATGGCACATTTTTTGCTCCTCCCTGTAACAGCCAGGACAAAATCCCTTCAGAACCAGTGTTGTAGCACATGCACAGGAAAGCACTCCTTGTTTCTTTACCTTTGCTCCCTCCTCCCCAGCCAGGTACCAAATATATAATAATAATAATGCACATAGCAGCAGAGCCAAACATAAGATGGGTTACATGTGAACGTTGTTTTGGGCAAAAGGCACTTCATAGCATAATTAAGAACAGGTTTTTTGGAGCTGCCCTGGTTTTCCACTATAATTTTGTCTAACAGTTTAGTTAAGCACAACATATTCTTACAGCAAAAGGTTAGAAAGCTTTACACTAGGCAACAATTTTCCATTTAGTATTTTTTCCTCTTAAGGGTTTTCTTTCTAAAACAGAACAATAACAAAAAACCCACCCACCACCACCTAGGAAGTTATGCATGCCAGATCTTTTTAAAAGCAGACAAAATCTTACCAGCAGCAAAGGGCAAATGACACAATTATTAGAGCTGTGTTGTGCACAGCTCAGAATAGAGTGTTACAGACTCTTCCCAGCACAGTCCAAAAGGTCTGATCAACATCCATTGCCATCCATTTGGTAAACCATTTGGGACAAGCACTAAACACTCAAATACAGAGGGGCAAGAACTGGCGAGACTCCTTGGTCCACCTTTGCTGTGTTAATGCTCTGTGTTAATGCTCAGACGTTGATTCTTTCTTCATCCCCAGGAAATAAAAAATCCTCAGACTTCAATTTGGTAGCTCCTTTCTGAGTTAACTGGTTTGGAAAAGATTGAAGTCTGAAGCCCAAGGGAAGCTTTGTTTCAATCTGGTACACAACGTGTTGTGTGGCAAGGACGGACCAGTGCCGTCAGACCTCTGATTTTTTCCTATGGGCTTTATGGAGAGGACAAAAAGGTGTCTCAGAATTCACTAGAAGTACCAGAAAGCAGCCCATAATCCTGCAGAACCACATGATAAATAGCCAGAAATCCCAGCAACATGGACAGAGAAATGTAATATCTAGACAGAGCTGTAATGGAGCAAGCACAGTGATAAGACCATATAAATGTGAGAAGCTTAAATCGGCTGTGGATCAACTGTTGACTCTGCAATGAAGTCTTGCTGTAAGTCAAAATATCATAAGATCTAAGAGGATTTGAAAGTACTTAAAATACTTCTGGCTTTTGCTTTACTTGTATAATTCAGCCATACTAAAAAAGATACAATCTGTGTGAACTGTAAAGTCCTAACTAGAATCAGAACACATCTAAGAGCAGCTGAGTATGAAGGGCAAATCTAAAATTAGGAATAAAGTCTTCCTGAGTTGAATGGTGCTCATTATGTTTTCTAACAACAGACCTTTTTATGTGAAAATATATAAATATTACTAACCACAACTCTTCTGGTACACAATATTATTTGTCAAAGAAAATCCCAACACAGCTATTCTATGGTCTGTAAAGAGCAGCTTTGCAAACTGCACCAGACAAGATGCCAAACAGGCCCCTACAAAGATCACACGTGATTCTTCGAGGGACTTGAGAGTTTTACATGCTGATAAATGTATCAGTCACTTAACCCAGTGGTTCAAACCTGAAATCCAAAGACTAATACTTTACCTTCTGTCTTTTCCGAAGGATCCAGTTCTTCCAGAGAAGAAGTGTGACTTGCCTAAAGAAGTTCATTCTTCTGCATCAATACTTCTGGTTAACCTGTGGCAAAGGATGCATTGCCATTTCTCAGCTGACAGCAGAAACAGACCTTCGAGCAAAATAACAGCTTTCTCTTCTTATTTTAAGATTATGTTATCACAGAGATCGGTTCCTTTCATTGTCTGCACCATTTAATTTTGCACTTGATACACTATCATGCATGAAAACTCGTGAATTTCCTTTGTTTGGAGGCTGCTTCCTGTGACACATTTATCAGCACTGAAAAGCAGTAGAGAGGAAAAACATCTCTTTCGAATAAAAAAAATCATGAACACTGAATCTGGCTATTAATTTGGACTTGTGTATAATGAAGGCAGTTAAGTGCTGCATCATTTATAACAACAAATCTGTGTTTTTAAACTATTTTTTTTCCAATAAAAGATGGATTTACTTCTAGACATTCGTTTATATAAAACTGTTTAGCTATTATGATACAATTAGGTTTACCATTCAGACATAATAAATGTACACTGACTAACAGTGTCCGAAATGGATTTTATACAAGCAAATCCATTCTGTTGCCATTTCCTTAAAAAAATACAGGATCTCCTATTTTTATGTTTTTAAATTCAGCAACCCCCACTACATTTTAGTAGATATACCAAAGGATTTAAAACATTGCACGCTCTGTTTTTCAGGTTCATGACTCATCATAATCGCCAGGAATTTTTACCTTCAAAAGGAAAAAGGAAATTTGACATTTAAATCCAAATATCAGATAAATAGGCCTGTTAAAAAATAAACAAATAATTGAAATTTGCTACCTGCATCAGCTTCTTACTTTATTGCTGTTTTATGGGATTTAAATGACTGAAGAGTTGTTTCTTTACAAACTATTAGCAACTGTGAGAGTACTGAAAAGGAAATGGAAATCAGATATTGGAAAGCACACTGTGATTATAAGAATGGTGACATAGTAGAACTGATTTTATGGGAAGACTGGGGGGCCTCCACTGCAGATTACTCAAACCTCTACAAAAAATTACACAGGTAAAATCACTTATGGATTAGATAAATTTTTTTAAGTCTCACTTTTCACTATTCTTCTAGAATTTTGTTTCTGGAAATTATTGGAAATTGAGGGAGATTTTGTCTGATTTTAAGAGACAAGGTTTGGAAAACAAGTCAGGATATTTTGGCCTAATGTGTCAATAAAACAGTAGTGAAAAACATCAGATAAGAGATTTGATTATTTCAGAAAATCATCTGAGGTCCACATTTCATAAACTGCAAAGCAATTTCAACCTCAAGGGAAAAGGTGGCCAGCACTAGGGAAGGGTTGGCATCAGCCATGACTAACCCTGGTAGAAAGGGGCCCTAAAGAATGTACAATCTCTTCTGATAGACCAGGCATGAGACTGAAGCAGGATATTCAGGGCCAAACAGTAAGAATTGGCTGTTTTGCTTACTGGGGATCAAATAAAAAAAGCAACAGTTCTGCATAAAGAACACACACGCAAAACCAAACTTGGAGCATTTTCCATATTTTGGAGATCAACAGTTTCATGCTATTTCCAATATCCCTCCATCAACTCTAACTGCTTAAGTTACAGAGCAAGAAGTAAGACTAGCTATAAAAAGCTACTGCTGTTGTGCAGAGAATATGGACTAATACCTGATGGTTTGAAGAAATACACTTTGGGGTGTGACTATCTCCCACTTTGAGTTGCCAGCAACAGGCAGTCAGACAGCTTTCTGACACTTTTTTGTAGCCCAGGGCTCTTGAATCTGTTGCTACTCTAAAAAATGAACCCTACTGCTGAACAAACAAGGAAGAGATAGTTTTGCACTCCAACTCCTCTTGTCTTCCTCTAAATCCCAGATGGTTGCTGCAATCTCTCTGCAACAGTTGTGAAAGGAAATTCAAGCTTTCATCTCAAGGCCATAAAATCTGTAGTCTGCCAATGGCCCGGCCTCTTCTTTTCCTCCTGATGGCTCTTTACTGAGCCACTGTCTCAGTTTGAGACAAAACCAGGACAGCCACCCATTGTTAAGAGTTTCTGTCCCAATGAGAGATTCCACAGTACTAGAGAGTCCTAAATAATGTTTCTGAATATCTTGCTATGATGACATACCTGCACCACTCTTGAACCAGTAGTAGCAGTACTACTAGTAGCTACAAAATTTGTCATTCAAGGCCATAAATGAGATGATGACTGCCAGATAAAATGGCTGCTAGCATTTGCTTTGAAAAATTTAACTATTTTTCTGAGACTAAAAATATAAGTAGTAAAGAAGCCAAACCCAATAAACCTTGGTGGGGAAAAAAGGGCAGTAAGTCAGGTTATACAAATTGTGCTTGCTATATAATCTTCAAGATGTTTTTACATTGAACCTTGCTAGTTAAATTTGTTGATAGTGACAGGGAGCCACTGCTTATACGAGAAGTAATTCAATGGCAACCTAATTAATATGCATATAGAGACAAAAAATGCTCAAATGCTCTCCAAGAAAGTGATACTAGATTGATTACCAAGGTTAACACTGTGCTACATGAGTCAGAATTTAAAAGTACTTAAAATAACTACTAAACTTATGGCATTAATGCATGAAGTTCAATCAACATACAAAACTTTCTTAAAGTTTCTACATTGCTCATCAGACACACTTTAGGATCACCTCTAATTTCACGGTGAACAACCTGTTCTCCCCAGACTGGTTTATTTATAAAACCTTCACTAGGAGCTAAAGGGAAAGAACCTTGCTTTTCTAAATGGAGCAGCTTCAGGGATGTGAGTTAACCTTATACGGCTTTGAAATCTAAATTAGAGAGGTGAAGATGAGACAAGACTGTAGGAAAAGTACTTAAGTAATTCAGTCAGAAGACACTGGGCAGATAAACCTCAGATTCCATAGCAGCACAGAATAAAGAATAATTAATTTTCAGTCCTGAAATATCCTTTCCTATCTGGGCATTACTCACACAAACTAACAGGTTTGTGTGGTCAATATTCAAGCTTTACTACTTTAAGTAGAGCAAAACACTATAATAAAAAAGCACAGTAGAACCGTGATAGAGAGTAGTACCTAGTAATAATGTGGGGAGAACTCCACTTGGACTGAGGAGGTACATGAACTTCTGGAGTGATGAGACATCGTGGAGATCTATCTTCACTCTTTACAGGCAGCACCCTGCTCATAAAATCAGTGTTGGCTTGGGACATATGCTATCAGAAAGAGGGCAGGCACTGAAAGAAATTCAATTTCCAAAAAAGAAGTTAATTTACATAGATAGCAACACTCTCCTAAAATCAGAAAAAGACCACTACACTTAGGAGCTGAGTGAAGACTGAATTCCCTATAGATTTTCATCTGTAAAGCTCATCTAAAACAGCAATGCAGCTAAACCTCCCACCAGTGTTCATGCTGTGTGATGACTCTATATAAGCACTATCACAGCTTCCCTGTGATTCTTCTTCTAAGCAGAAGCTGAACAACAATCCAGCCTTCATTATTAAAAAAAATTTTAAAAGTATGTGGCAGTGCTTGCCTTTTTCATTCTCCTTCACAGCGCTTTGGGGACATCTTTGAAAATCTTCCACAAAACTGCTTCACTGAATTTAACGCTCTCTAGATTTCCCCAAGCCCTCTGCAGCTCTGGCAGCAGAGCACTGCACTCTGCTTCTTTCCCAGCACCATCACAGGGCCTTCGAGCCCCTGTACACAGGTGCCACTTAAACCACCCACTTTAACCTGGTTCTGGACAAAGCATCACAAAGCACAGGATCAGGCTGTCTCTATGTGTTGAAAGGTGAGCCAGCAGGGAAGAAGAACAGCCTTGGCTGAACAGGGCACTTTCACTGGAAGTCAGGGAAAAAGATAGAGTTTATGACCTTTGGAAGAAGGGGCAGCCAACTCAGGAAGAGTGCAAGGATGTCATTAGGTCATATAGAGAGAAAATTAGAAGAGCAAAAGCTCAGCTACAATTCAAACTGACAACCACTGTGAAAAATAATAAAAAATGTTTTTATAAATGCATTAACAACAAAAAGAGGGCCAAAGGAAATCTCTATCCTTTATTGCATGCAGAGAGAAACACTGTAACCAAGGATGAGGAAAAGGCCTCGGTATTTAATACCTTCCTTGCCCAGTCTTCAACATGAAGATTGGTTATCCTCAGGCCAACAAGTCCCCTGAGCTGGTAGACAGGGATAGGGGGCAGAAAACCTCCCCTGCAATCTATTAGGACATAGTGGCCTGCTGTGCACTTAGACACTCACAAGTCCATGAAGTAGGGTGGGATCCACTCAGGAGTCCTGAAGGAACTGGTAAAAGAGCTCGCCAAGCCTCTCTCCATCATTTATCATCCGTCCTAGTAAACCAGGGATGACTGGAGATTGGCCAGTGTGACAACCAAGTGGTGATAACAATCCCAGGCAGTGCTACAGATTGGGGTAAGAGTGTCTGGAAAGCTGCCCAGTGGAAAAAGCCTGGGAGTGCTGGTTGACAGCTGCTGAACATCAGCCATCATGTGCCCAGGTGGCCAAGAAGGCCAGTGGCATCCTGGCCTGTATCAGGAATAGTGTGGCTAGCAGGAGCAGGGCAGTGATTGAGCCCCTGTACTCAGCACTGGTGAGGCCACACCTCGAGTGCTGTGTCCAGTTGTGGGCCCATCACCTCAGGGAAGACACTGAGGGGCTGAGGCGAGTCTGGAGAAGGGCAGTGGGGCTCGAGAAGGGGCTGGAGAGTGAGTCCTGTGAGGAGTGGCTGAGGGAGCTGGGGTTTAGTCTGGAGAGGAGCAGCTCAGGGGAGAATTCACCGTTCTCTACAACTGCCCGCAAGGAGGGTTTAGCAAGATGGGGGTGGCCTCTTCTCCCCAGCAAACAGTGACAGGACAAGAGGACATGGCCTCAAGCTGTGCCAGGGAAGGTTCAGGTTGGACATCAGGAGGAATTTTTTTTCACTGCAAGGGTTGCTCAGGGATGTGGTGGAATCACTGTTCCTGGAAGTGTTCAAGAAATGACCAAATATGGCACTTAGTGCTCTGGTTTAGTTCATGTGGTAGTTTTGGTCAAAGGTTAGACTCGATCTTGGAGGTCCTTTCTAACAGTCCTTTCTAACATTAATGATTCTATTCTATGATTCTATGACAACCTCCTCTTTTACAAAGGGCTTTGATCTAATTTCTGCTGAGCATATGTTCATATCACAGGTAAGACCAGCCTGCTTCAATTTAGACAGAGAAACAAAGCTTCATAAAGCCACAGATAGAAGTTAACTCTGACTAATGGCAGTGCAAAGCAGAGAAACCAGCACTGCTGCTGCTTCTCAGCTGCATACTATGTTTAAGCCCTACCACAATGTGGCAAACAGATAATTTGTTTTATCCAGCAAACAAGCATTTTACCTCTAAAATCCTCTAAAAGGCAAGTTATTTTAAGAAAATGGATCTCTTTTGCCTGTCCACGTTTGCAGAGACAGCTCTAACAGATTAAATTAATCTCTCCTAATTAGATTTATTTACATCACAACTGGATGATGGTAGGGGATATTTTGCTTTCTATGGTCAACTACATCTCCTGCTCCTGTGACCCATTTCTGCTTTTTAGCTTTACAAAGAGATCTTCAGAAGTAAACAGAGAAAGCTTATGCAGCGCCTATCAGTTTACATGGGAGGGCAGAATACAGTTCAGCTTATGGAGCACACCGCACAGTTTCACTGTAGCAGTCATCACTAAGACTTAGCTGTTTCCTAAAGATCTGTAGTTTGTTGCCAGCAACAACAAATTATGAGATATTCCACTTACATGTCAGATCATAAAGAAAGCAGTAAGTGGAAATAGATGTTTGGTGACAGTTCTTGCACTATGCCCACAGCAGATATAATATAAAAGTTCCTGGTGGTGTGCTCCATGAGCACCTTATATGCAATACATGGGGTCACATGGAATGTGTGTTGTGATATCTCCTTACCTCACACACATATGCCATAGTTTTAACAGCTGTTTTAAATATCAGAATTTTGTTTTCTTATTTCCAGGCTTATTCCTAACTTTGGACTAAAAAATTAAGTCTGAATAAATGCTATTTGTCCAGAAAATTATAAAAACATCCCCAGTAATCTCTCCAGTACTACAAGCAAATATTTCTGTAAAATAAGGAGAATTTAAAAATTATCTGAAAAGATGGCTTTGCAAATAAGCACACTAAGATATATTGGGTGTGCTCATGGGCCAGCACTTCCAGTGTTCAACAATGCTTTCCAGCACCCAAAGCATTTCCTAACCCATGAGACATTCTTATGCATGTAGAAGATGTTCCTTGACACAGGCTCACTAGAAAGTTAACACAATTAATGCTAATACAATTTTCCCTAGACTAACTGTAGGAGTGGCTGTGTATAAATGTATCCTATACCAATAAACAGATATATCTATGTGTACGGAAAGAAAACTACACAAACACAGATGGGGGCTTTCTGAGTTAAGGTAAGTTTTGCACCCAACTACCTCAAACTACTGGGGAAAACCTACGCTGAAGCTTTTTAGGTGTTTCCTATTAGGCCTCCCTCTGAAATAAGGAGAAACCTGAAAGACAAGAATGAGAAGTTTTGTCAAACCAGGATCAAATGATAAAACATCAGAGAGACTAAGAAAAGGCCCCATGGAACTTCTGTTTGAAAGGTGTATTTTTATGAATCAAAGGCAATCACAATCAGACCCTTCCATGTCAAACACAGAGAAATGTGGAATCTTAAACAGATCCCATTCTTATGCAAACCCAGCAGAGGGCTAATCACCCCAGTCTGTGGATAAACAAGCACAAAGCAGTGGAAACACACAGCCTACTTTCTACTTCTGGCATAATTCAGCTTACTTAATATAAACACTGTTCTGTCATCCAGATACATGAGGCCTGAGAAGAAAGGATTTTCCTAGCATTCACCTCCTCAAACATTTAACATTTTGGAAGATTTAGGACAGCTTTTTCTTCTACCTGTGAGTGAAACACTTTCCAAGGGCCCTTTGGATCTCTAAATTAGAAAATGAAACCCCCTCTCTCTATGAATATAAATAGGCATGCTGATAGGCTTGTCGCCAAAGAGTCTTCCTGTAAGACACCATTTTTAAATATCAGACATTCCTTGTCCCTCCCTCCCCCTTCCCAATCCTCTCCCCCCCACCCTTTACTAATTGGAAGTTGAAACATTGGGTTTGCTCTATTTTCCCAACATATTATGTGTATGTTGACAAGTAGAATGGCTCAACAAGAACAGCTCTACAGTGAAACAGTGGGTGCTGAGGACCAAAGACCCACACACTCTTTGCCTAAGGGTTACTTCAGATGAGCTCCAGGCATAGACTGAAGGTGCATTAGCAGCTGCATCACATCAGGCATGGTGCTGAAACACACGTTCGTTTCGGTTCACCCAAACAGAACTAACTTTGTGTGCTCTGAGACCACTCTGGTGAGCCACAGTGGTATGTAGTAAAGTCACTCAAAAAGTACAAACACGCTCTGAGCTAAGTTACCAACATTACCATACGTGCGCTACCTCCGCAGAGCATTTCGTGTCAGCTTTCAGATTAGCTCTATCAGGCCTCTGCTACACAGAAGCTAAAGAGTTCATGGATTTGCAAGCAAAACACAGACTTCTTACACAGAAGCAACAAAAACCTTGAAAATTTACCACAAAAGCTTACCTCATCTGTGAGCACTGCTGAAAGAGAAAGGTTTCTGAAGGAATGTTCAGCTTGGCAGCAAAGAAACACTTAGATTCAGTTAGCACTCGCAGAATAACACTGCTCAGTTGTAAGGAGATTGTTTTAATCCCCTGCTTGATACAGAACAGCTCAATCTGTGAGTTTAAGGACTCATGAATAAAAATCCTCACAAATATCCAATATGACCTACCCAAACACAATCGAACCTGTACCAGGATGCAGATATTTCTGTATTTCTTCAGATCTGAACAAGCCCCGTATTTGAGAAGATGGTTTCAGGAGGGCAGCTCTGGTAGCATCAGAGGCCCCTACTAAACAAACAGCTGTCATGACTAATTAGGTCAGTGACTTACAGAAGTGGGTACTCTGCCAAAGCCTTAAGAGGGATGAGGCAGTGCATTACAAGTTCAGAAAATGCAATTACCAAACAAATCTGACAGCATGAGGTTTCCTCCCCAGAGTTCAAGCTGCAGGGTTCTGGCACTTTGCATGATCCACAGCCTGTCACCTGGGGCAGGTGGGTAGGATTGCTGCACTTCCATTGGAGTGAAGCCATTTCAAAAAAAGACCGAGGAAAATCTACATCTGAACCAAAAGAAACAACAGAGGCCAGCCGAAACATCTCCAGTTCCAAAGGAAAGAAAGTGTTTTCCACTAGGCGTAAGGCTCCGCTGCCACGGCCGCCTCCTCACTCCCCCTCAGGCGGCCTCCGGACCCCACTCCCTCAGAAGGCGCGCGGTTCCCCAGCGTACGGGCCCGAACACAACATGGCCATGACGCCACCGTGCAAATGTTTATGAAAACTGACAGATTAAGAAGTCACAGTGTGCCCCCGAAGCCACCAACTCCCAGCCTCGCCCGCAGGCTCCGCTACCCTCGGGCTGCAGGGTAGGCTCGGGAAGAACCCCCGGCCCCGCCCCGCAGCCGCTCCTGCGCTGCCGCCACACCGGGCAGCAAGGTCTTAACTCTTACATAGGCTCCAAAGGCTTCCATTTCCAAAGTCGTGCCCTTGCTACTTCGCTTGTATTACATTAAAACAGTTGAAGGCACTATAAAGCTGGGACACGTAAATCATCTTTTGCAATGGATGTTTTCCCTGAAATAACGTGGGTTTGTAAAACACCTAGAGATCCTCACCCACAAGCACCGGGCCTTGCTCTCCCCGCTCCCGGCCCAGCCCGCAGGCACCTGCGGTGCTGTGGGAAACACCTTAAAAAGAGCAGAAACCTTTCAGACAAGCAAAATATGGAAGCAGATGTTACATGAAAAGGAGTATGGCAAGAGCCAGTAATAACTGGTATTATGACCTGATTAAGAAACGTTTGTTTCTCATGGGTCAGTATTCACTGTTGTAATTCTCAATCTCTGGAGCCTGCTCTGGGGAGTACTGGAGACCTCCATAACACTAGCTGAACAGCTTTATTAAATTAAGAAATTATTAAATTGAAAAGTTTAATTAATTTCTTAAGCCATTACCATATTCAATGCCAGACATGCTAAATTTAGCGAGACAGTACATTTAATGATCATTCACCAATTATTTTGGTATCTTGTGGTCCTAATCAATACTGATCCTTTCACAACTGTGCTATGAAGTTATGCTACACTGTCTTTAACAAGTCATTAACCAGTTGTGCAGGGTATATATAGTCCACTGCTCCATTGTCCAAGTAGAACAAATTCCCATCTATGTCAAGAAGCTTTTCCACATATTTTGTTCCGCAACTCTCAACACCAGTCTGGGCAGACAGCAGCATCTGGGACTTCCAGCTTTTCTATAATACGAGGCAGCACCCCAAAGAAGTGACCTCGAGCATGGCCAGAACCATCCAGTGATAGGATGGCCTTTGCCAAGAATGCAAGTCCTGCTTCTGTGGAAATGCGACAAAGAATCAAAGTCCAGCATTGTGAGTTCTAGAAACAGAAATCAGATTATGTCCACCAAACAGAGTGTGGGATTTTATCTCTGGTGTTTTGGGAAGACTGGCAAAGGTAATGGTGTTTTAAAGTTCAGTGTATTTCCTGTTGCAAAACCAGAAAAGTGATTAGTTGACTTTGCCATCCTTTGAGAGTCATCTTGGTGCTTACATCAGTAGAAAGTAGCATGCTAAAACAACGGCACTCTATAGTATGCAAGAAAGGGTCATGCTAATTGGAATCCCATAAAGCAAAGTGTGCCACCCCCTAGCCCCACAAGACAGATGCAGGAGAGTACTACACTATTGCAAAGGCCAAACATCTGTATTTTAATAAGTTAGAAGAAATCCAGATATAGAAGCCATAGAGTCACTGAAATGTTAACACGTTAATATATTTTAAAGCAAATATAACACAGTGTACACATAAAAACCATTTAATACAAAGTGAAAACCATTAGATGCACCTACTAATGCTGATTTTTGGTTATTTTTATCTGTTTCATGGAAACTTGGAAACAAAGCTCTTCATTTCAGTTATACCAGGTTAACTGATTTATAGCAAGCAAATCACTGCCTTTTCATTCACCTGGGAAAGACAGCATCAGGGCAACTGAGTGTGTCCAGAAGGGCACCCAAGTGAAACAGGCTGTGCACATTTGCCCCACTCACTAAGCTATACAAGAAACCAGATGTGAATTGGTTGCTGCTTCTGAACAGTAAAGCTCAGTAAGTGCATCCTTGCTGTACAAAAAAAAAAAAAATTATTAAAGTGACAACATAGAAAACTGGCAACAGATAACCATGTTTACCTATAATATACACATATGATACATAACTATTGCCATGCTGGCCAGTATGTAAGCCTGTTCAAGAGCAAAGCCTTAATTGCACAGATTAGAAAAATGAACAAATGCTTTTACAGAGCAAAGCACAAGCTTTGGTTTATGCTTAGACAGTGAACATTAAACCTTCCATTTTTATTATAACATCTATTAAGAAAAATAGCTGTTTCTCTATGAATAAGCACTCCATTCCACACAATGAAATGAAGCTCAGTGTCTTATTCAATGAACCCATTAACTGTGTCTAGACTGGGAATGTATTACATCTTTATTGAAACCTACTGAACTACGAAGTTTGACTTACTTAATTCACAGTTCCCCAGGCCTCCCCCCATTTTTAAAATGCTGCATGTATAAAAATAACTCCAATATGGCACAAAAGTGGGATTCTCAAGGGAAGGCAAAGGATAAAGGGGCAAAGGGAAGCCTCCACTGGGCAACATCAAGAAATTGCATATAGTCCAAGAGGAATTTGCACCCTATACAAAATGTGCTTCCCTGTGTTCCAGTTCTTGGATCCTTTTTGGTCTCAGTCTATGGTAAGCAGGCTTCAGATCTGTGGAGTGAATATCCTCTGAGCTAGACTTCTGTTCATTTGTGTTTTGTTCAGCATCACCTGAAGGAGGTACAGAGCTCCTAGCCAGTTTCACAGTATTATCCTCGGGGAGCACAGAACTAGCACTGGTTGGTGCACAAGCTTTAGCAGAAGAACCATCTCCATTTTCTTTTGATTTGTTAGAGGGTGGTTTATAAAATGTCCCTGGGGGTGGTTGCAATGTTCTTGGTGCCCTAAAGGCAGCAAGAGGAGTAACATCAGGACCATTATCTTCTGCTGCTGTCCTTCCTGACCCGACAACAGAATATGGCTTATTAGGAAGAATGGCTTTAGCTGAATTGTTACCAAGGCTGCATGATGATGATAAAGCACTTGCAGTTCCACTCTCAGGTGCTCGGATCTCCTGGGGCACGTTAGTCATGATCATTGCTGTCCTTGCTGTGATATCATACTGTTTGTACTGCTTGTCCCAAGTTTTTCGCAACATCTGGGTGTCGTAACCAGGCAGTCTGCAGCAGGTATCAACAGCAGGGAGTGCCTTCACCTCTGAGATTTCTTCAATAGTAGGGCTTCTGCCCAGCTTCTCTGAACTTACTGCCCCTGCATTTCGTGAATTTCTTTCATTCAAAACACATGGAGGAAGTATTCGGTCTACAGGCAGGCTGACAGGGCGAGACGCTGGTTTTGTCCTTGGAGCCCTCAATGGAACTTTGGCAATCTGACGGTTGGGTTTTACAGCAAGTAAGTTCACTTTACAAGGGTCTTCACCTACAGAAATGAATGGATCGTTGTCTTTCTCTGAAGCTGGACTCACAACATCACCTAGAAACACACAAATAGATGTGACTGGATCTTTTCACCAAGAGAAATCAGCAAGACTTTGATGATCCATTGCTAGTTCGTATTTTAATGGGATAACAGTTTTTATGGATAGATTGTATACATACTAGCAACAGCCTACTCTAACCAAATGCAAGCATTTCACTGGCAGTAAAACGCATACTGTACAGCTGTAACCAAAGAGAAAACAGACAAAGAGACACTTCACTTTTTGGCTGGTGCTTTGCCATCCCTGAATATTTTCAGTTTTAGTATGTTTCAGGATGTTGCACTGTTGATGTAAGGGACAAAACTGAACTGGTAACATCAGATGAAAATCAGTACAATTAAAAGGAAGTATGTATAGTTACTCCTAAATGAAGTATGTGACATCATACCTACATTAAACCAAACCCCTGTAGTAGCATAGGCAGAGAAAAAAAAAAAATCAGAGTTAGAATTAGGTTAGCAAACCTCGGGTTTTTTAAGGAAAAATACTGATACCCAAAATGCTCTGATGATTCTGTCAGACAATTACTCCTTCCAAAGCCTTCTGGTGTAGTTCCAGTGAGTGGCAATGATACACATTTTGGGGGAACAGTGGTCAAAATACATAAATTGCTGTGCATTAGTTTACAGCATTGTACTGGATTCCAGAAATCAATAGTCACAGCATAATTATGACTTTTTTTTTGTTTGCTTTCTTTAAAACAAGGGAGAAACCAAACCACTGTTGTATTTTCTTACCAAATACTTTAAGCTCTGATTCCATAAACACAGATTTCTTAAAAGCCTTTAGAAAGATTTAAATCTCTGTTCTTCTTAAAAAAGTAAACAGTATATCAAACAGTGATGAACAGGTTTTATCACTTGCTTCTGTCTATATTGCAGAGCTACAGGCATTATAATCTAAAGCATCCAGGGCTCCTTATTCACCCTCAGCCAGAGTTAACAGCATACTAACCAGTTAAGGATATATTTCCTTCTTCTTTTGTATTCTTGCTGTTCTTTGATTCCAAAAAGAGCGCAGGTGTTTCTGAAGCTCTTTCACATGGAACTATTTGAATATCCTGCTAACAAAAGTCAGAGCAGAATTAAATGAGAACTCAACAGAAAAGGCACTCATCAAAAAAATTCACAAAGACTTATTAGAAATGTGCTCTGGAATGCTCCAGAAGTTAATGTGACCCAGGTAACATTGTGGCAGCAAAAGAGTCACTCACTTCCTTTACAGCAAGAAACGACTTCCTCTGCTGCTGTGGCTCCCTCTCATCTGCTGACAAAGCAACTCTGACTGTAACAGCTGTTTCTTCAGAATGAGAAGCGCTCAGAAGTGGTTTCAATGAGACATCAAATATCTTTTCATAGTATGTTATGAGCAGTTCCACTACCCGAGCCTGATAAGGGTAGTCCACAAGTGTTGACAAAGAAACCGTAGCATCGGTTTGACGTGGTCTGATCAGAGTTGGGCCAAATATTATACCAAGGTTGCTGGCTGACATTTTATTTTCATCACACTGTTGTGTAACTCTGCACAAAAAGGAGGGGGGGGGGGAACAAAACCGAAAGAAATCCCCAAGTGTTAGAGAGTTTTATTACTTCAGAAATACTTTTGATATTAAAATCTTATGTCTTAAAAGGGTAAGAGAAAATAAAATACAAAGTGGGTTTGGTAGGCAGGCAGAATCTTCAGTGCAGAGCACATTTAACAGTGGCTTGAACTTCCCACATAGGGTGTTTTTATGTCCTATTTGTTAAAGTTATTTGTGGCTATTTGGCATTTCTAGGGTTGGGGAAAAGGATGTGTCTCATTCTAAGTAACAACATAGCTATAGCCCAATACTACCCATTTTTATAGGTAATCATCAGTTTAGTACATCATCATACAAACCATTTGGAAGACAAGGAAGTGAAATGAGACTGCAGAATGATTATTAAGAGACATGATGAGTTTCAATTTCCTGTTAATAGCCAGCAAATCATTGCCCTATCTTTGTTACATCACAATTTAAATCATATTTAGATCCCTGTGTGTGACACTAATTACTACTGACCCCAGTGCTAGCAGCGAATCGAAAATAATGGAGGCCAATGCTTTCCCTGCTTTTTTTCCCTTTCATATTCTTGTCTCACTTGGGAATTCATTACATGGAAAAACCTCCAGCAACAGAACAGTGTCTTCAAAGGCACATGTGACTTCTTCAACAGTCATCAAAAAGGTACAAGAGATTCCTAGCATGCAGCAGTTAAGTTTTCAACATCAGTTTGCATTTAAAGTATTTTCTTACCTGTGAAGGTGTCCAATAAGGTACTGAAGAGTGTTATAGTTTGGTACAGGCAGTTGTTTCAGAAGATCTTTAATTTTAATGATGATCCTATTCAGTTCAATACAGAGTGACTGTCTTGTCTTTGCTTTGGGGCTAGCTTGTTTAGCATCCAACTCCTCATTAGCGTTCTGACTTTCTTTTGCAAGTCCAATGAACTCATTGTAAAGCCGAAACAAAATCAAGGGCTCTGGAAGCTGAAGAAATATGAACACTTCAGAAATATACTTAAATCTGAATTTTAACTGTTTCCTTCCTGTTTTTCTTCAACTTTTTCTGGTCTAGCATCTTTTCTTAGATGATGACATTGTTTAATCCTTGTTCATTAGCTCAATCCCCAGTTTTTTCAAGTCTAATCCCAGCTAACTAAAAAACTCCTTCCTTACATCTTTTTTCCAGAAATCATTTGCTAATCCTTTCCTACAATAGCTCCAGGACTGACCATTTATCACAATTTGTTAAAAATTCATTGAAATAAGATTTCAAGGAAAAAAAGATTATTTCAAAATCACTTAATGGTCATGAACATAGGACTGGAATGCTCATCTCTCTGACAGCCAGCATAAGGAAGAGGACAGGACTATCCACCTCAAGATTATTCTTTTCAGGGTTAACAAGTTTTCAGAGTGACTCAATAATTTCACTGGGCAACATCCCAGCTTCATTTTTTCACATACATATTGGAACTACTTTAGAAAATTCAATCATGAAGCTTTAAAGTTCTGTTTTAAAAGAAAAAGATGGATAATCCCTCCATAATGAAACACATCATGACCACAATGAGTGTTCCATGACATTTTTGTTAGCAGGTATTAACAACAATATATCAGCATCTGTCTACATGAAGAGGCAAGAAAATGGGAATCTTTCAAACTCCACATTAGATAGGCAAATTCACTAATCAAAGGTTTTAGAAATTAAACTCTACTATGAGTAGACAAACAAAAGATTATTATGCATATGGTATTAAAAAAAGCTATAATATCCATGTGCAATACATATTGTAATCCCAGCAGTTCTCCCAGCCCTTGTCACAGGCTCCATGTGTAAATAAAGAAGCCACCGAAGTTATACAAGGCACTTATTTATTCTGCTGCTGTAGGACTGCTGAAAAGGGGAGGTTGTTTTGTATGGTACTGATGAAATATACTACAACACTTTGGTTTTCCTTCTGACCTCTCAATTCCATACCTGGCGAAGATACAGCTTGAGAACATTGCTGATATCATGTGCATAGAGTTCTGAGAGCTCGACCAAATCCTTTCCATTTTCAAAAGCTTGACAAAGTTTTTCAACTCTTGACTTGGCTCCATTCACACGATAGATGCCCTAAAATTAAAAGATGAGCACAACTCCATTTCAATTTGAATGGAACTTATAAAACACACATGATACTGACAGCATGAAAATCTTAAAAGAATTTTTTTAGGATCATGTCAAACCTAAGCATGAACAAACTGGAGCATACCTTGACATTCAGTGCTCTACTTTCAATTTCTGATGTACACTTTTTGATGATGAAAGGAACGCCATCAGGAACATTTTTAGCAGCTTGGGCAAATTCCACTCCAAATAAGTGAAGCCTTCCATGAAGTTTTTTGTGCCCACATTGAATAGCTAAAGTCTCTAAACACTTTTTATGGCATGCAAGTGAACACTACAGGGGAAGAAACAAAAAAGCATATGGCTTGATACAATCTGACAGCATAAGAAATATTTCTTCTGTGTCACCCCATATGTAAGCAATACAAAAAAGTTTGTTAGTATGGTGTGCCTCTGCTTTAAGTTCATGGTGATTATACAAGTCACAAACCCCAGTTTTTATAGAGAAACAGAACTCCCAACTTTACATAAATCCCAAGCAGCAATTAAAACTAATTTTCAACTTACCTCCTCGCATTCAGCTCCATGAAATACTACTAAGCCATCACATTCTCTGCATTTAGATGGAGCTCTCAGCTTCCGTAGTTTGTGCGTTTGTGCTGCTTTGGACATATTAGCATTTCTAAAAGGTCCTGGAGAATTTGCAGTTTCAGATGTGAGATCATTTAAACCTGAAGAGAATTGTCCTGTTATAGTCATTTTAATATCTACTGCTGGGGTGGTATTTACTCTGATTTTTTAGAATTGTGCTGCAGAACACAGGTCTGTAAGTAATGGCAGCGATCAAAGTAATCAAAAACATATCAATCACAAGGAGGCAATATTATGTTCCAGTTCACATAACAGAGACATTAACTATCAAACAATCTAGTGTAAAAGCAGAATCAAACAGTCATTTTTGCCTTATTAAGTATTCCATTTTCTCCTGTATTGTGGCAATGTGAACATTTTCTGGACATTTAATTCCAACTGCCCTACATCTCAGGCAACAATTCATGGAAGTTTAATTTTATACATTTCAAAATCCTATACTAGATTATGAAAAATGGCTTGGTTTGGCCTGTAATTTTTCTGAAATGCTTAAAAAAGGAATATTTTGCAGCAAGGAAGAATTAACACACAGTCATAGCAGCAGCCACAACAAAATAAATTTTAAAAAAATCACTGATTCTGAGTTTCCTGTAACAACATCAAATATTTTCTAGAGGATTCTAAAACTAAAAAGAATAGCAACTGGTCCTTTTTGTGTCCAAATTTTTTCAGGCAATTTACTTAAAATGCTCTCAACAACTCTGTGAACCAAACCCCTCTGTTTCACAGATAACTTAAAATTATCACATTCAGTTAATTGTACAGAAAGCTTCTTAAATGCTCAAGCATTGATTAAACAATACCACGCCAAGTGAAAGCTTCCATTCATTAACACATTGCCATGCTTTAAGTCTAGATCTGAATTAATACTGTTTACCACAGGTACGTTCCTAGAATGCAAAGTATACATTTAGGAAATAAGGACTAAATGAGGAATTTCCTAAGGGCTTTACTGAGCAAGTGCCATAAATATCTCAAAATTAGTTTCTAAGTACTGTAGACATATTATAGAACTATTTCTGATAATCCAGTTATGCAAGTTTCAATCCCTGTGGCAACATTGTCATTATACAATCAAAATTAATTTGAAAATTAGAAATGGCCTCATCGAATTGGAGACAGACATTACTGAACTCATTTACCTTAGCTGAAAAGGTGAAAATCTCAGTTACTACCCTAAACATTTGGTTCCACTTTTTTCCAATTTGCCACTTATCAACTCAATGTATTTGTGCATTTCACATCAAAGTTTAGAAGTGATCTTACATAATTGACATTTATGGAGCTAAATTTAAATGCAAATGTCTGGAGGGAATGGTTAATGGATCATTTGCGTTACCTCAAGAAGGTGATGACATTAGAAATGTTCTATGGTTGCCCATACAGTAACCTAAACATACAAAGGCAATTCTGCACCACTTCGTTAAAATGACTTGAACATCATTCTTCATCTCTCAACCTCAAGTGGATGCATCTTGTATTGAAAAACAATGCTGTTGGCAATCACACCTTGTTAAAGTACTTTTCCTAAGAGTATTAAAAAGAAAAGCCACACACTAACAAAAAGCATCTCCTGGGGACTTCAGGTACAGAAACAACATTACCACAGTCTGAAGGAGATGGTGGCTCTCTTTCATCAAGATCATCCGCAGATGACATAGTCCCAGTGGAAGGTGTTCGAGGAAGTCGTCTTTTAAAATCTCCTAGCAGATGAGAAAAATTTTCAGGAAGCTGTAAGTATCGGTCCCACCCAACTGTTTATTTTTCATTACATGCTCTCCTCAATACTTGTTTATTTAACAATGATGCCTTCACTAATATGAAAAAGTGCAGGGAAAAGACTTCAGATTAGTGTAGCTGTGAGGGTAGCTGTACCTGGGCTGGCAGATGGAGAATCCATGGATCGGGACTCACTGCTCCCCCCTGCACTTTCAGAGTCACTGCACATTCCTCCACTCTGGTTGCCAACTGACCACGATCTGAATGGTGGTGGCCCTCGCACTGCTTTTGAAAACAAAGTCCGCTAATTCCAAATGTCAAAGGCAAAACTGACATTTTTAAAATTGAAAACTAACTAGTACAAGTTATGTGAACATGCAATATAGTAAAAAAACCCAAGGGCATATATTCCTGTAAAAACCTCAGGAGCTAAGAAAATTCATTTCAGAAACTTGACAACTGTGCTTTTGCAGAACACCTGCAATCAACACAGAATTTACAAAACCAATCGATTTTCAGTTGCTAGAGTTTCAATATAAAGAGTTTAGTCCACTGAGTCTGACAGTACTTGCTGTTTGAATTGTATCTCACCTTTCTTGTCAAAGGATCTAGGATCAGGCAGTTTTCCATTTGTCCTTATTATGCTCAAGTACATAATGTTTTATAGGCTTTGAACTTTATAATACATTTTTAATCCTTCAGTGTTACATTTCTGACAGACATCAAGCACTTTTAAAATTTTTTGGTTTAAATTTATTTATTTAGAGACTGAGCTGCAAAAGAAATATAGAAAAACTACCTTGGATATCTGTGTTGCTGGAAGATCTCTTCTCTCTAACCTTTTGTGAACGATGATAAACTGGGCTTCCCACATCATCTAATGTCTGAGCAGGAAAATCTCCTGAACACTGAGATAAGTTACCATGGGATGTATGGATGCTGTTTGTTGATTGCTTATTAAAAACCCTTCAGAAAGAAAAAAGTAATTTGAAGAATAAATAAGACAACATTTAATGAAAAGTAATGAATTTTTTTAATCCCTGGGCACAAAAAATGCTACATTTCATCACTATTCATGAACATACATTTTGATTTGTCATTCTCATAATTAAATTTAATTCCAAAATGAAAAAATAAAAATATTAAAAGAAGAGTGGCCATTTATTTTCAATTAAGTACATGAGATTTCCCAGTGTTTTCTCTCCACCCAGACAGAATCAGCTTTTCCACATGTCTTCATGTATTATAAACATTATCTTGGAGACTTTGAAAAAACAGCTTATCTGTTCATCTGAATGTAAGAATAATCAGAAGCCATTGTATTCTATGATTATGCTTTCCCCTCCAAAAAATTCTCTGACCAGCCATCAGGACCATCCACCTATAAACACATAGGTGTTCATATACAGTGCTTCTTAAATGCACAGAAAATGTATTGAAGCTGCCAGAGTGTCAATCGATTTTGAAAATCCACTCTCACTGTAAGGACAGAATGATGTTAACAGTTAATTAATGTAAAATGCTGAAGCACCCTGGGGACAAAATAGCCTGCTAGCCAAGTTTAGCAGTCAGGAAGCTGTTCCTTAATCACTTCTACCCTATCAAGCCTAAGGGAAACAGAGATTGAAAAACATTCAAATTTGCACTTGTTCAATAAACAGTCCCTTAAATTAATGCAGACTCAAACAATAAAAATGACCAAGTACATGAAGAATCACAAGACTGTGACAAAGAAAATAAAAGGTGGGCAGAGAGGAGGAGAAAAAACACATTCCTATAAATGCCAAGCAGTAAATAGCTGGGAGAGCACACAAAGTGTTGGCAATTTCATGCTCATCAGTTTCTCAGGGAGCTACATAGTTAAATCCCCCAAAGTCAAAGTTTATGAGTATAGCCTAAATCAGTCTTAAAAGACAGGAAATTTACAGACAAGAATTAAGAATCTCAGCTTTAACTGTGAATTTCCTGCCTTTTGTTGGTAGAAGTCTGACTCAAGCATTTGGTTTTTTGTATTTAGTTTCCTTTTGAAAAACGATGACGAGGCTTTCCTGTAGAACTGTGAAACACACAGATTGAAATGGATATTCTGGTGCTTTAGTGCCAAGAGGACCATTTTACAAGAAATTAAAGGTGGAAAAGCATTTGGCATGCTGACACAAGGAGCTGTCTTTATCTTGAAGTCTTTACTTCCACATCAGCTGGATCTTTCATAGTTTAACAATAAAAACTTCTATTTCATACAGGTTGGAAAAAAAATTAAGTTAAAACATGTCCCTACAAACGGACTCTGAGCTTTTTTTAGGCACATAGCATGAGATAGAAATCGAGAAACACTTCCTGCCAAAAAGTTGCCAAACGTAAACAGTATGAAAGAAGCTACAGTATGCAGCAGCAAGGCTTGTAGAAGAGGAAAACTACCTCTTCAGACTTTCTAAACTGGCTTTCAAGTACTACTGCCACAAAACAATACCAAGTCCAAAATTTACATTTTTCGTATCAACCAGTATCTACATTAAAATAGTACCAACTCAAGTCTTGCACAACATTTGCCAATGTTTTAGCAAGTATTATTGCATGAAATGACATTCTGCCTCAGAATTCAGAGGCAGATTTCATGTCAACTTTATAGATAATCTACCATCTAAAAGATGAAACAAAGAGAACAGTAAAGCATGGTAAAACACCAGGATTCCTTTAGTTCCTCCAAAAATACTGTTTTATTGTTAAACACATATGCCTAAGTGTTGCATTCTAAACCAGGCAGTTACCACCTGTACTTTGCACTTACCCATCAACCTGGGAACTCTGGGTTTCAAAACAACCTGATTCAACAGGAACACCATCCTTTGGCAAACTTTTCACAAACTCTGAATACTGCTGACCAGGGTCATAGAGTTTGGCACTCTCACAGAGAGACTGGCAGTTAACTGGCAGAGATACAACCTGAGCATGCTGCAGCTGGAACAGGTTAACTGTTGCCTGTTGGGAGAAAAAGATTTTCATTATTTGTAGATCATTTACTAAGTATTTCACTTACACTTTGCTCAACTCAAATTAATACCCTAGCAGAAGATTATTTGAACAATAAGATTAGAAAACTTCTAGAAAACAGTAACATGTTACTTTCTATAGTTGACTTTCAGGAGACTTGCGCAAGTTTCATCTGTAATAGAGACATGAGTATTCCTCTCCTCTCTGGATTATTGAATCCTCCCACTAGCAAAGGCAATTCCAATTGCTTCTCTCTTGGGGTTGATCAAGATAAACAGCAAGAGCTTTTGCTATCAGAAAGACTTTTTTAATATTCTGGAGTGAATATTAGTCATCACTACAATAATAAAGTAGTTGGAATTCCAAACCCAGGTGAGCTCTGTATTGTCTTGAGACATGAAATAGACAAAACTCTGTCCCAGCAGACAGATTACCTGAACACTTTCTTCATTAAATTACCTAAAACGTCTAAAAGATTTTATCACATTCCAGAGACCAGAAAAGGGGGACACTGCATGCTTAGTCAGCTTTCGAGTTGCAAACTAGTCTGCAATTTAAATATACTTGAACTGACAAGTCTGTCTATACTTTCTACTGTTCCTATGGGTTGGCTTTAGGGTTGCTTGTGGAGCAGGGTTAAGTTTGATGTTTTATTTTCCCTCCCCACCCCAGCATTAAATTTTCATCATCTCATCTAAAGAAAACCAAAAAAAAACCCCAAACAAAAAACCCCAAACATCTCTTGGCATAATGAGTTCTTACATTCTTCAAGCTTTTTTTTTTAAACTGTGCATGTGCAGTTTTGACCATCGCTTCCCTATTACACCAATAAATTAGTACATTCTACTAGTAACGATGGATCCTGCAGTAACTGAGACTGCCAGCAAGGCTGAAGTGTGTTAATATCCATTCTGGGCTTGACCCAAATGTCTTTGCTAATGCACTAATCAAAGCAAAGAAAGCTGTACTCTTAAGTAACAGAGGAACACTACTGCCATCAAAATTTTGAAAAGATACTTTGTAAGGATTGTGTAGTCAGGGTGCTTGCAAGGCAACAGCTTACGAAACACCCAGAAATGTTCAAGACCTCTCCACGTATTTTTTTTAACTCCCACCAGAAAGAGAACACAGATAGATTAAAAGTTTTCCTTCTTTTTCTGTTGGCTTGACATCTGTCCTTCAAAAGCTTTTTATTTAAAATGGGGCTTATGGGGGTCTTCTCTTAGTTTTAACAATATATAAATATCTGTGCAAAATGTATTTTAAAAACCATGCTTACAGCTTTAAGAGTAAGATCACACTGGTAAATAAGCTCCCGAAGCTGTGTTAAAACATCACTTTTAAAGCTTTCCAAATAATTTCTTTTTTCTTCAACCTCTGCCATGCTTGCTTTATAGTGTTCATTGGCTTCTTCAGCCTAAAGAAAACAGAAGTATAAAGAGTTGATGGACTACAGGCCTTAACACTATAAGCAAGAAAAAACTCCACTCAGTATGCTTGTATTTGAGATTCCCTTTTAAGATAAAATCCTAAAGGAGCATAGTATGTTTAAAATTAAAAATGTGAACTCAACTTACTCAAATACTCTTCTTGGGAAAGCATGAATAAAACCAGTATAGACTTAACTTTGAAAGCAAGGAACAACACCTCTTTACCTTTTGAAGAGCTTCCTCTTCTAGCCTCCGTTTTTTCTCCAGTTGCTTGCTGAAATCTTTCACAAAGCTTCCACTTGAGCTAAGATGTTCCTCCTCAGCACGAGCAGTACAGGATTTTGCCTTTTCATATTCATCTTGACGCTGCGTATACAGCAACTTGGCTTTTCTGAGAGCAGCTTCCAGGTCTTGCTGCAGAATGCAGCAAAATAAAAAGAAGAATAAACAACATTAATTTTTCAGTTATTTAATGTGACATTTAAAGAGACTTATGCACAGGTCTGTATGCTGCAGTACCAAGTACATAGACATTGAAACATCACCTCTTTCAAATGCCAGATTGCCATGAAATGGACAGTTACATCTACTTTCACTAAGCCCTAGAGAGCATGTGTGAATCTATGTGCATAACAGGCAAGTTTGAAAGTTTCATCCTTTTGAAGAATTCTAGACCGAACGATTAGATATGAAAGAATTACCAACCATTTTCTTCTGTTCTCGCTGCCAAAGTTCCTTGATATCTTTCCTTTGTCTATCCAACTCATTTTTCCTTCCAAGAAGAGGCTAGATAGTAAATATTAACAGAGTACATTAAAGTTATATAGGCTGAAAGTTTTCTCTTTTATATATTGTATATAATTATATATACTTTTGTCTTTGTCTTTAAGCATACCTGCACAAATTTGTTAGACTGGAGAGCAGCAGCTGTTTGTTGCCAAAGTTGACTGTTCTCGATATCATTTTGAAAAGCATTAATGAATATTGACTGGAATGGCATATAATCCTAAAATTACACAAAACATGTTCTAGGTAAGACAGAAGTGTAATGACATTCTAAATGTCTGTATAACTGAACTAGATTTTCAATTAAATTTAGTAAATTATTTACTAAAATAGGTATGAATGTCAGGTATGAATGTAGAAAATTACTAATTTCTCATCTGTGATTCATTTTACTAGGAAAAAAGTCTACAAGTCCAAATCACAAAGCATACAAGATATTAGTCGGAAAAAAGAATACTCTGGATCTGCATATTCTACAAAAATAATATTATATACACAAATTTCTGTAACAAATGGAAAGATGTAAAATTAAGATCTTTTTAACCACTGCTTTATCATATAAAGCAATTCTGTACCAGTTTAAAAATCCATTCCTCAACATCAGAGTTTTACTCCTAGGCAAGCCATCCAATAAAGATTTAAGACTAAGATAAAGCCCCTAAGGTATATACTCACCTGGTGTCCAACAACAGCTTTAGCAGTTTCAGCCATTTTTGCTAAGTTTTTAGCACACTCCACTTCTGTTAAAAAAATTCACAGTTACTGTTTACATTATAACACAACAACAGTTATAACACATGCTAAATGCTTTTTACAGTCTTCCTTTAACAAACAGACTACAGAGGGGACCACGTTCACTTTGTTACAGGCCTTTAATTATAGGAAATGCATGATAGCTCTGTCCACTTCAGCGGAACAGCTACTAATTTAGAAATCACATTATTGACAGTCTGCAGCACAGAGGCCTGACAACAGATTTAATTTCATCATGACAAAGCTGATTAAATGCCAGAAAGAGCCACTCACCCAAGCTAAGCTTTTTTTCTACCCATGCGACTACATCCTTGGTATATTTTGACCATGCTTTAGCATAGGACAGAGCCGACTCAATTCCACTGTCATTTCTTAGGAGCATGCTATCAACCTCCTCTGCTCGAAGATGCACTGCAAATAAAGCATCCAACACAAAGAAGTGATTTTTAGACATGACCACACACAGAGAGCAAAGCCAGTATTAGCCAACTGTGAATGCTTAAGCAGCTCTGATCTTGAGTTGGTCTTTAATGCTAGTTGATCTAAACAGGACTGACAGAGGTTTTAGAACAAATTAAAGGGTCATAGTATTTTATCTGGAGTAGTCATATGGTCAGCATAACTTTCTTCATGAAGTG
>VWZV01002297.1:0-83128 GCA_013397155.1 Irena cyanogastra | reverse complement strand
AACACCAATCGTATGACAACACACAGAAGGTGCTTCAGGCCTTAGTTCTCCCTGCCCCTGCCAAAAAAAAAGCAACCTAGGTTGGTTATTTACAAAAGAATTAAACCTTTGCAGTAACCTTTTTTTTCACAGTGAAGTTGTAAAGCCAGTATAGGTGTAAAAAAGTGACCAAGCAACTTACTCACAACATTTTTAGAAGAAAAAACCCCCCAGATCACAAAATGGTGTTTATCAAGGTTAAATGAGTGACCTACCTTGAATATCATCCCTTTCATGCAGAGAACCCCCAGACTCCACAGAGAGATTCTCAAAAGACTGGTGTACAAGAAACAAAACATTAGGTTAACAAAGAAAATCTCACTGAAACTGAAAATTAAAAACATAAATGGCATTAGCTGCCTCTTTATTTTTTTTGCAGATTGAGCAGATAAAGCAAACTGCACCATCACTCCCTCTCATCTAAGGCACAGCATTTTTAAAATTCCCGCTGTTGTCAAAGGAGAAAGAATAAATAGCAAGGAATCATTATATACTTTTACATCAACAATCTTGAAAGTCTGTGATGAAAGAGTTAAATATCAACCAGATTTGTTAAACAATTAAGTGAGCTCCAGCTTTTCTTAAATCCCTACCTATCTTTTAAAAACCTTTTCACACAGACTTAATGCCAGATACATAAAACAGACACCATTCTACAACCCATTATAATCCTGTATTTCTTCCTGAAGAGAATAAATTTAAGATTTTTTGTAAATTACTTGCAGGTGGTGCACTGTAGGCACAACAGCTGACTAGTAACACTTGCTAATGAAGCCCTGCGAATCAGTACAACCTGACAGAATGTAATCCAATAATTAAAGGAATTTAGCACATCACGTCATCTCTACCTTTGTGCTCAGTGCATTTTGCTACCACTTTAATTGTGCAAGTTGAATTATTTGTAAAACAGTGCTGTAGACCTCACTGCTCAACAAATTTAAATGACTAAAAAGTTAACTTTGTAACAACTACTCCCTTAAAAGCCAAACCAAAACAAAGACAGACATCAAACCCTACATAATTTTAAGTGGATAAACTACTTTTGAAAACTTTGAAGCACAAAGCAGACAGAAAACAAAGGCTAAGAAATAACTGCAAAGTGCCCTTAAGCTTTACAAGAACAGCTTGTTTCCATTTAGACTTTGGCGCTGGTTTATTTTCAGACGTTCACTAAAATGGAGCACAGTTATCAATGATAAAAGTAGTTTTGGTTTGTTGGGGTTTTTTAATGTAAATGAAAACTGATCATAAATCACACAAAAAATCTCTCAAGAAGCATTGTTTACTTCGCAACAGAAGTAGCTTTTCCAAAACATGCAAGGTATTAATCAATGACATCAAAGAGACTCGAACTACAGCCTAAAGACCTGCTTCATTCCTAAGAAAGTGAAATAGTATTACAGTAGCTGTCTAATACAAGAGAGTTTCAACAAAATGGAAGGGCTTTTCCAGAACAGGTGGGAAATCTATCAAAAGCTGTCCCCAACTAAATCAGTAAAAATCCTAAAATCTGAATTTAGCAATGGATCAATATTTGGTTGCAGAGAAAGCTTGAACATTCCTAGATGTAGTTCAGATTTTATATAAAGTATATATAAATCTTCAAGTAGATTTAAAAGTTGTTAGGGGAGAAAAAATAATAATTAGAAAACCTCCATACTTTATATTAACTTGATGCACTTTTAAGTTCTGGTCCTGAAAATTATTTCCCATTTCTGTAAGACCTGAATCATTGCAGTCCTGAAAACTGTTCACTCCTTTCCAGTAAACCAGGTACACTGGTTAAGGCAGCTAATCAAAGGTCACTCATTCTTTAACATTCACCCACTGCAAATACGTAATACCAAATTTTAGAAGCAAGCATGAACAAATGCTTTTATCTGTGTCCTACAACTTATCTCAGAACATGATCCACACACCTTGCCCCCTACAAGAAACCCAGTGACTCATCCCAGTAGTCCTAACAAAAATTAAAAGCCTGACTTTTGTTTCCAACTTCAACCAGTCTCTTCTGCCTTTTTTTCTCCTCGTTACCCAACTCTTACCCTAACGAAGGCAAATCTCTTCACACACTGAAAATGGTATCCTTCCTTATTATGCTCTCAGATCTGCACAGCATCAAATAGCATTCAAACAGCCTGTTAAGTAATGAAAGGTCAGACATGTCTGTCTGGTGTCTTCCAGTATATTTTAAAGTGCTTTTGTTTTTAATTAAAAAAAAATCTTTCTGCTTCCACCTTGTACATCTGGTTGAACTACAAGAGCTAAAATGAGAACAATTACATTTGCTAAGAGGGGGTATACATATCATTTAACTTAAGCTTCCAAGTGGAATGCCTAAAGTAAAGAATGTAGACTCCCCTGCAGTCAAGAGAAGCAAGATCAGCGCTGCCCACCCCCCTCCTTGGAGCCATCCTCATCAGCTTAATTAAGGAGGTCCCTAACTAAAGGGGCAATTAAAATATTTCTCCATAATCAACCCTTGAAGTATTTACATGTTAAATTCTACCAAAATGTTATGATCTGTTTAAAATACAGCTAGCTGCTATAATCACTGAACACACATAACTACAGAAAAAGTTACACAGCTATTAAATATTTTGCATTTAACTCCTCTTAACACTCAACTCCTAGCTGGCCTCCAAATTTCTCTCTGAATTGTAAATCAAAGTGAAATGATTCTCCTGTTAAATGTGTATTTATTTGCCTAAATGAAAACACATTTGAAATAAATTTCTAAGAAACTGAACTATGTTACCCTACCTGCTCCAAAATTTATAATTGTTCACATTCACATTAGGAAAAGCATGAGATACTACAAAAGCAAGGTTTCAAATATAAGCTGGTGATTTCCAAAGCATTTAGAATGGAATTCCTTCTTCATTTCACTGTATTCAAATTTCCCCTTGGCCTTCCCCTCACCCCCATGTTCAGAAGAGTGATCTTTTAGACGATCAATCATTCACTTCACAATACAATATATAAGACCATCTCTTTCCACAAGCACATGTTTTTGCAATGCAAAACCATTTCAAGATTAAAATGTTGGCAAATTTAGCACCTTCCTTCTGCTGGCAAACCAATTAGACGAACTAGTACGTCTTCAAATAATCTCATTTAATTTACATGAGATGCTGGGCTCTATGCTATTTTATTTCATACTTTTTATCAGTGACCTAAATTGAAGTTTGCTGGAACCAGTTTCCTGAGTAGCCTACTTTTCCTCCACATTGTTTATGAAGATAAATTTTGTAGCATCTACAGAAGTAGAATTTCTGTGATAACATACATAGGAGAAAGACAGATTAGCAAACATAGTGAAAGTTTGCAAAGACTACTCAGCTGCAGCTGTATGGCTTGTTGCACACAAGTCTGCATGAAGAAATACTAAGTCTGAAGTATGTTTGAACAAAGTCTTTAGAAAAATACATAATCTAACATTTTTAACCTTGCTACAACTTAGCTTGTAACACATACTAATTATCAAATGCATTTTCCTTGCATGTAACTCTTAAATTTATTTGATTTACCTGAAAGTCTGCTTCTCAATACACAAAAATTCAAAACAGAATTTCATGCTGAGCATTTTGCAATCATACTTCAGAGTGTTTAAAGTTTAAAATGTTAGTGTTTTTCTTTGACTACCTATAAATTGACAGTTCTTTTAGTCAATTGTTGCTGAAACAGTCACAGTACAAAGTAGACTCCGAAAGAAGAAAAGCTAATTTTGTAGTGAATATGAGTCTTTAAAAGCCAAAAATGAAGTCATTAACCCTTTGGTTTCCAGGTTTAACAGGTAATAGTCTAACTACTTCAGCAAGCAATCATTCAAGTATCTTACCCATTTATTTTCACTTACCAATTTAAAAATCTCAAAAACAATGGCAGCAGGTAGCCCTGTCAAGTCATCAGTATCATTTAGAATTGAGAATACATTCAAGTATTTGAAACCTTGAATACACATTTTTCCTGGATTGAATCTCGTTTTAAAACACAGACAACTCCAAGTGTCCCAGCCCAATGATGCAGAGAGTTTCAGTGGAACCGAAGTCTCCTTTAACAGATATCATTTTACACTCCAAGAGAATGTGTTTAGCCTACCCGACTTCTCTGAGATACAGGAAGTCCCAATGACGAGCCATTGTCTACATCTCCCATAAGGAAGTCTGAAACACTGCCAGAAAAACAAAGAATTGTGTTACTTCATTACTTTACCTCACCAAGCAATTCTGTATCACTGAATTCAAAAACTGTTATTAAGTCTTTTAAAAGTTTTCCAAACCATTTTTAATAGGTGTCTTAAATTCTCTGCCATTTCTCTACCATCCTAGATTTCCTTATTAAGAACAAAAACAAACTGACAAAACCCAAAACAGTAAAATTGTTCTAGATGTAGCTAATTTAAATTACATTATCAGAAAATAGAATTTTTAAAGAACTCAATGGAGCTGAATCAAATTAAGACACAACAATAACAAAAGCTTTTCGTCTTCTTTTGGACAACTTTCTGGATTACAACTTACACGTTTCCAAAGGTGAATGCCAATGTTTCAATGGAAAAAAATATTTCACTGAAGAGTTCTCTCTTGTTTTCTTCATTAACTTCTTTGAAGTTCACCGCTTACAAAAAAAAAAAAAAAAGAAAAAAGAAAAAAAAAGAAAACCAAAGGGTGAGAGGTGGGGTCAATTAAGCAAGTTTACCAGGCCTAGAGACAAATTTTACACACAAAGTCTCCTACAGACTTGCAACATTATTGCTTTTCTGAATAATTGAAAAAACATAGTTTTAAAGATTAGTAAGAAAGTAAACATTAAAAGAAAAAAAATTAACACAATCCAGATGCTTCCCACAGTGAAATCAGATTACTCTTGCACTTCCTGTATTTTCCCACTTAAGGAGCAGCTTTGTGTGGAAATGTTGGCAATGCATGGACAACAAAAACGGTCATTTACCAACTAGAGTCAAATCACACAGCAGCAGCATCGCCACAAAGCAGCTCACAAATGCATTCAGATATTGGAAAAGCTGTTTCTTTTGAGTAGAAATTTCAGAATTCCAAACAGGAGCAGTAGTTTGTGGGGGGTGCCCCCTCAACTGAATGCAACCCAGAATACAGCATTTCTGGCTGGAGCACAGGCAAGCAGAAAGCTATCAAAAGGTGGTGTCCACTGCAAAACCCTTCAATTATTAGCTCCACAGTCTGGCAAAAGCCCCTTAGTTTTCCTATTAAAAGTGAGGAAGAAACTCAGCATAACTCTTGGTGGTCCCAAATAGGAAGAAGAGTGTTGCTGGACAAACTAGATGGTTTAAAGTAGTGATCAAGTACTTAACTGCTCAACACAGCCTTTAGCACACTTCCATGACAAGCTGGAATAATGAGACAAGAAGAATGATTCATCCAGAGTTTCTATTAACAACTACTAAACAAGAAGCAGGAGGGAGAAAGGACAAGACAAAGAGCACGACCATTTTTGTCTGGTTTCAACTTAACTCCTTAATCAATGGTGACTGGGAGATTTTTTTGTAGAAAAGTTGCATACATTCCTTTGAGCTGAAGCTGTATCCTCTGGAGGGAAGTTTTTCCCACAGTTACATTGTGAGAAATGACAACTTCACATCAGTATTGTTCTTTAAATTTACTTTTTTCAGTTTACTGTTTTTAAGTTTGTTTTTTAAGCAATGCAATATTCTTAATACTCTATATGTGTAAGTCACACATGCTTACACCTATTTTAGAGATACTGCAATGACACACGTACAGGTACTCAACCCACATCACTTTTTGCAAAATCTAACAAGGTTAATTTGTCTTCCTTACATTTCAATTACAAATAGAATACAATGACTTGTAGAAGTAGCAAAAATAAAATAATGTTAAAATGTTGCCCATTCTATACAGATTTTCTCAGCAAATTAACAGTCTTTAATCTTAAAAAGTATTCAAACTTCCTGCCAGGTGCCTAAATACTAATGGGTAACAAACAAAGAAAGTACAGTAATCTGCTCCCCCATTAGACTTCCTTTGTGAAAGGAAAAGTTTTTTACCAGTAAAGTAACACAATTAAATCCATTCCTTTTTACACAGTATGTCAACAGACTTGATCAACATTTTATAACAACTATTTCTATCCAAAGCCACTACAGAAAATATATATTCTTCTCATGGGCTATTTTTACAATTATTTGCAGATACAAAATAATGTTGCAATAAGCCTATAGCAAAAACCAATTATTGCATATTATAATAACATTACTAGTCTCTGTTGACACAGTTCACTACTAAAATACAGCTTCTCCTACCTCTTCACTCAGCTACACTATGTAATTACAAAAAAAAAATGCCTCTGGCACCTTTGTTTGAAATGAGATTTGATAAAACACCACAGATTTTAATAACTTCGTAAATAGCAGTGGATTTTTTTTTTAATTCAGGTTAGTTGAAAACCTCAACTTTCCAGAAATAATGTTGTGTAAGTCTAAACTTTGCATTCCAAATCATTAAGCAACAACAATCACAATGAGACCTATTGATTACCAGCCCCTCATGACTGGAAAAATAATTTAAGAGCCAACACGAAACGCAAACTGCTTCAAAATTAGAAGGAATTAGCAAAAATTTTCTACGTATTCAAAGTACTTACCATGGAAACATTCGTATATCCATTAGAGAGCACTTCTTTCACTTAGTTAACCAGACATTAATATAGAGAGCCTTTCCCTAAAGAAACGCCGTCTGTTTCACTCTGCCTTCCTGTTCCAGGAAGAGTTTTGTTAAGCTTTACACTTTATATGCCAGAGAAAGCCTTTCTTTTCAGGATCCATCACAAAAGGAATAACAAATCTCAAATTTTTCAGATTTACTTCTTTTCACTTCTCCCAAAACAGGTTAGTCTAATCTCTTAGTGATTCAGTAGAATACCACCAGCTTTTTTCTAGCCTACTACCACTGGAATGCTGATGGACTTAACGTCAACTTTAAACCACGCACTCTCTTTCCCCAGGACATCCTGACTGCACACAATAGCTACTGACAACAATGAACTATAGTAATCTTGCCATGTCTGGAAATGACAGCTATCTATCTATAGTTCTACAGATTTCAAAGCAAGTATACAACTAGACAACTCTTTTAAGCAGGATTTCAGATGACACATAATGAACTTTAAAAAAATCATATGACAGTGAAACTTTAAAATCCAAATCCAGTACCAGAAATGCAAGCCTAACTTGCAGTGGATCTTGACTTCCAAAGCTGTCTTCAAACTGAGGTGGGTTTGGCAATCTCATTAAAAAGCTGCAGTACGCTGCAGTTTCAGCTCTTGGGTCATGCCATCAAAACTTTTTTGAATCAAGCACAGATCAGGCTGTGGAACCCAAAACAGCTATGAAGGTTTTGGAAGTGAGAATCCCAGAAGCTGAAGCATTGCCTGAGGACATTTGAGCAAGGCTTCTAAAACAATGAAGGGAAGGCTAACAGCTGTCAAGACCGAAGGGCAACCAGGGCCTTTAAAAGGTGATGCATAGTTCCCAGTGAACTCACACGCACACAGCCATGCTGGATTCTGCACAAGTTTGCTCACTGCCTCAAGCCTGCTGCCCACACATGTGCAGGACTGACAGCAGCAAAGCTGCCTTGCCAGCTGTCTGCAGAGCCTGGACAAGCTCACAGAATTTGCTCTTTGCAGGTCAGTTTTCTCATACATGAAAGATATATATGGTGACATCACCACGTATTTTTTTAGACAGGAATGCATCCTCAGTCCATGCTTTACTAGCTGACTTATAAGAAGTAAGCAACCAGCTGGCTTCTTAGAACTGAGTACCTTTGCAACCAATTTTATCTTTATACTCACAACAATGCTTTCAAAAACCTTTCAGAACTATTTCAAAAACAAAACAACCACCCAAGCAAACAAAAAACTCAACAAAGACCAAAAGACCACTCCCTCTGAAAACAAAGACTTGCAATGCTTCTTGTTATTACCTCTCTTCTTCAAAAACATGTAAAATAAATGGGGAGAGGAATATAAGTAAAGAGCAATAGTATGGAGATTGGAAAGAGGCAGAAGAATACTCTTGTATTCTAGAAAGGATCAACAGGCTGTCCAAGCCCCACTGTTCTACTTTTAGATCTTAGTGCCATCTAATTTCACCAGCCTGTACTTACTACCAGGTTTGGCAGCCTCCTCAACTTGAGCTGGATTCCAACAAGACAATTTCATGGAACTGTTTTCTACTCCCTCCATAATAAATTTTACTCTGAATGAACATCACAGATACACCAACAAAACTGAACTACTTCATCTTGTTTGAGGTATTTCTTTTTGATGCAAAACTACTACAAAAAAGCCTATGCTTAAATAGGAAACTTCTACACGGTAAGTGTAATTTTCAGCTTTACCAGGAATCGGTCTTCATTCTAGTGATTAAATCAAATGGTGTAATTAAGTGCAAAAGAAGAGTACAAAGTTGAATTTAATATGGGATCAGGGGAACCATGTACTCTGGGGCCATCAACTATTTAAACGCATTGAGTGGAAAAATAACAACTACGAATATAACGCTGTGCCAGAATGTGACTTACAGACATGGGAGTCTAAACAGGTTCTAAGCAAGATGCTTCAGTAAATCTCAATTCTTGCAGGTCAAGTGAGGTGTCATTTAAAAGACATTTTTCATGAAGCACTCAAGTAGGCACGTATAAGTAGTAGAGTCCAAAGAGGCCCAGTGAGGCATGTCATGTCCAAGATATAACTAGAGAAATCAAATGTGTCATGTCCCACTCTTCTCATCGCCATTTTCCCTCAACCTCGGTCCTAAATAGTACAAGTCTGAGGAGCCTGTACTGCCAAGCATGATTCTCTGTAGCAAGATCCAGGTAACATGTTACAGCTAGTTTTTCCTTCAATCTGTCTAAAAGGAAAAGCATTGAACATCCAAAGCAGAACCAGGGACACATTTGTATCATTCCCACTGAAGGTCCTGAAAAATGGGCAAGAAACTTGAAAGAGGGACTCTAATGCCCTCTAATTTTTGTCAGCCTTCAAAATATTCACACTTGCAGTAATCAAAAGGGGTGGGTAGTCCATCTGTACTGGACATTATGGTTAAAGCACAGTGCAACTTGTCATCGTTATGAGAATCCTTCATGAGACACTAAGACTTCACAAGTCACTAAGGTTCCAAAGTTATTGTAACTGATTTAATGAAGAGCAAAAGGCATTTGTTTGTTACAATAGCAGTATGCCCCTATATGAAATTCCAAAGAAAAACTGGATTTGAAACTCTGACATTATGCAAAGACTCAAAAGGCAGGAGGTGGAATCATGGGTAAATCCCATCTTGTTTCTATTTCATCCTCTCCTAAATAAACATCTGAAATTTTCCATGCCAGGTTAATTTTCTTTCTAGTCATAAATCCAACTACAGAGTGCTTCCACATCTTTTTATAGTTCTGTCCTCCTATGACAAGAAACAGATGAGTCACATGAACTTTTCATAATGTCACATTAACAAAGACAGGGAAGCCAGAGGAAAAGGGACACTGGATATGTTCTACCAGCTCCTCACATTCTTGTAGCTTCCTGTTTATTCAAAAGCTGCATTACCTCTGGTGAAATAACCACAGCTGAAAACATGTGAATGCATGTGTTACACACGGGTCAAAGTAAGCAAATCTGAGGTCTGATATGCTTATAATCACAATGTGCTGTATTTTTATTTCCGCTTTCTCAGTACCAGCTGTCATACACTTCAGTTTGAATATAAACTTGGAGCAGTATGATTCTCAGAAAAAGAACAGCTGTAAAAACCAAACAGGTGCTAAAGGCAAACCTTCACGTTTACCACAGATTATGCTGGGGGGAGACAGTCTGTTTTCATATAGCAAAGGCTTTGCTGTTCACAGAGAAGTAGGACTGAAGTACCAGTCAGAAAGAGTCCTGAAGTCTTCAATCTCCCCACTTCCATCTCCAGAGGTGTGACAAATACCGTATGTCTGAGCAAACACTGACAGGCATTACCAAAATCTTCATATCAAAGTACTTGCTTCTATCAATGCCACAAATATTGAGGCAATACTGACTGAGACCATCCTTAATGTGATCTGGAGTTGCCCTTCCTTGCATTTGTGTGGCCAGGTCACACAGTCTGGATTACAGGAAAGACTATTTGCCACAGAGAGGGTTTGTATTTACTTTAGCTAAAGGATCATAGAATAGTTTGGGTTGGAAGGGATCTTAAAGCTCACATAATTCCACCCCCCTGCCATGGGCAGGGACAGCTTCCACCAGACCAGGTTGCTCAAAGCCCCATCCAGCTTGGCATTGAACACTGCAAGGCATGAGGCATCCACAGTTTCTCTAGGCAATCTGTTCCCAGTGTCTCACCCCCTCACAGTAAAGAATTTCTTCTGTGTATCTAAGCTAAACTTGCCCTCTTTCATTTTAAGTCCTTCCCTCTTGTCCTATCACTACATGCCCTTGTCAGAAGTCCCTCTCCAGCTCTCTTGTAGCCCCTTCAGGTACCGGAAGGGCCTCTAAGGACTGCCCAAGTCTTCTCTTTCCCAGGCTGAACCAGCCCAACTTTCAACCTGTCTTCAAAGGAGAGCTCTCTGATCATCTTTGAGACCCTCCTCTAAACTTGCTCCAACAGGTCCACATCCTTCATATACTGTAGGCTCCAGAACTGGATGCAGCACTCCGGGTAGGGGGTCTCAACAGGGGAGTAAAGGGGGAGAATCACACTGCTGGCCACATGGCTTTGGATGCAGCCCAAGACAGGGTTGGCTTTCTGGGCTGCAAGAACATACTGCTGGGTCATGTTGAACTTCTCATCAACCCATACCCCCAAGCTCTCCTCAGGGCTGCTCTCAATCCATTCTCTGCCCAGCCTGTGCTTGTTTGGGATTGCAGGACCTTGTAGTTGGCCTTGTTGAACTTCACAAGGTTCACATGGGCCCATCTCTCCAGCCTGTCAGTGTCCCTCTGGGTGACATCCCTTCCCTCCAGCCTGTCGGCCACACCACACAGCTCGGTGTCATCAGCGATCTGCCTGAGGGTGCACCTGATCCCACTGTCCTTGTCACCAACAGAGATGTTCAACAACATCAGTCCCAAGAGCAACCTGAGGGTACACTACTGCACTTTGGGTCCTATAGCAGGAGTTTTACAGTTAGATTTCCAGCAATCTCAAACCACTGCCAATGAGAAAATTATTCGGAGAGTAATACAACTAAGAGGAGAAAAAGTCAAAACTTGAACTTAGCTTCAGCTCAAGAACAAAGACTGTAACCATAACACCAACTCCTTCCATGCCTTTTTTCTTTAAGAAGTGTCATATCATACAACATCATATTAAAGATAGTTCAAGTGAGTTATGACTGAGCACAAGCTTTTCCTGTGCACCTAAAGTACAGTCTTAGAACTTGACTACCTTGAACACATTTGACAGAAAACTGGAAGAATAACTGTGCTGCTTCAGTTTAAAGCATCTTCTTGAAACAATAAAGGATAGTGTTACTTCCAAAATTCTGTAATTATGCAATATCCACTGTGCTTTCCTAAGACTAGTTTTTCTTTCCATGTAGAAAATATTGCAATCCCTCCATGACTGTAGCTCCTCTTAATATACTAACAGAGAGTGAAGTCAACAATACAAGTCTTTCTAGTATATTTCAAGTGCAAACAACTAGATCTGTTCAGAGAAGAAGTATTTATGAATATGTGCATTGCCAAAAAAAAAAAAGCTTAGTACTAAAATTATTTCTTCTTTTCACTATCAAGGTAAATGAATGAATCCTAAAAAACCCCTTAAAGTAACAGCTACTCATAAAAACAGGTAGAAACAGAAGGACATAAGGAAAAGTACAAAACACAAATGCATCTGTCTGGAGTTCAACCTGCTATTATCTACTTTATGATAGAACACTACATACACCAAGAAGAGAAAAAAATTATGGCAAATTCAGAAGGCTGCAAGTACTCCAGAGAAACAGACTATGTAATTCAACAAAGCATTTAATTCTCCACTTCTGAAGTAAAAGGGCAGGAGAGAGAACAGATAAATCTCTATCTGGAAAATTGGCTCAGCACTAGAACTATAGAAAGTGACCTTAGAGCCATCACAGACTTTTTAAAGCATACAGAAAAAACTGACAAAAAGCTAACTTAATTATGGACTCAACAGCCTTACATGCAAGATAAGGAAAATTATTCTACTACTTTACCTTGTGAACTTGGACAGTACAGACTGTGATTAATATGCACATCAAGAACAATATTAATAACTGTGTAGTCCAGGGAGAAGAGATGATATTGCAATGGTTTTTGAAAACATAATTTAGCAAAGGCTAATGTGTTATGATTTACTTGCATACCTCAGGTCACTTTTCCTCAACATTTCTTAAATTAAAGAAGAGCTGAACATTGTCCTGTGACCGCTGAAATTAGGGCAGAGTGGAGGACAGTCGTCTCACCACAGCATTTAAGCATGGAAACAGCTTGTCTAAGGTGGAAGAATTATATTCAGTAAAGAATTAACACGTCCACTAAACACTGACTACCTCTGTATGTGTGTACGTTAACTCTCCCCACAACCAACAAGCAAACAGCACCACAAGGGATACCTTCTGTGTTTCTGCTGTAATGTACAAACCTCTAAAGCAAGTTCAGAAGTTGTAGTCCTGTCCTATGATCATTTGAAACCAGGTACAGAACTATAGGAAACTATGTATAACAAGAAGAAAATGCAAAGTAGTCTGCTAGTACCTGCCAAGACCAAACAAACTGGCAAAACTATATATCAATAGGAAGAATCCATAAGAAGCCTGGAAGAATCCAATATATAGGAATCAGGAAGCTAAATATATTAGCATTTTAACTGATATTCCCACTTTACTGAATCAACAATACATTTCAGACATACTAAGATAAACAGGAAACAAGAGGGAAGGCATAGACGAAGAAGAAAAACTGAACTATGTCTCTCTGAAGGAAGATATCCTACATGATTTAACACAGGCAAGAGGTAGAGACTTAACTCTACTCAAAGCTGATTCCACAGTAATATACCAGACTCCAGAGTAGGAAGAGCTGCAGTCAGAGGTTACATAGAGAAGGAATAGGTTTCTGGGGCTGGAGCAATTGAGTGCTTCACTATTTTAATTTGTCTGGCATGCCGAGAACTCTGGTAGCAAAGACCAACAAAAGAAAGTATTAACATGTCTGCAACACTTTTTCTTGCTACTATTGACACCTTTATTGACAATGGCTACGATCCACTTGTGGAATTTATAACTCTTCAACTATTCAGATTTGGATTGCTCAGAGATTTCTTCACCTGATATAAATACCATACCATCCCTACAGATTCACAGAATTAGGCAAAGATTCTTGGCAAATCTCGAAGTGCATGAATGCCAGGTTTATTACTCTGTGATATTATTCTGTGATACTCAGGTAAAGAAAATCTTAAAATCAAAGGCTTGTGCTTTTAGAATCCAATGTGGGTTTGCACTTGGCTTCCTATAAGCAGAATTTTATCACACCAATGAGAGAACAAGCTAGTTAATATTACTCTTCACTTAGGGAAGGCATATTTTTAAACAAGTATTAACGTTACTCTTAAAAAAAACCCAGTTTCTTTTGTATATGTAGAATTCTATCTGTAACTCCAAGCCAGAGTCAATCAAGTCACTAATTACAATTTCCCATGAACAAAGGTATTAATTCCTTACCTTTTACTTTTGCAATAAGTGTTCCTGCAGCACTAAGAATATCAACTGAATTTAGAGTTTGATGTTTATTTATCACTGCTTTTAAAACACGTAGCAACTCCCCCAGGCGTTCATGTACTACTTGATGCAGGCCATCATGGTTTTCTGAAAAAAGCAAAGGAGAAACTATGTTAAAACAGTGAATTAACACCCAGTCACATTACAAAACACTTTGATGGTATTCAGCTGCATGGAATTCTAGGCCATATTGAAGCTGAGTCTACTTAAAATAAAGAAATTGTTAAAAAGATAGTTATAATAGCAGCTGCCAATAGTAAACTTGCAATATATTATATCATTTACACAAACTTATTTCTCACAAAAAGTCAAGCAAGTATACCTTAAAAAGAAGTGTGGGGGCGTGGGAATTCTACCCCAATACCCTAAGGTTTCTAAATTAAACCATCATCTTGCCCTCATGTCATTTCATCAACTACCATTTTGACAATTACATATTTGAAAAAAGGGTATCCACAAAAGCAGATTTTGATTGTTCATTAAGTCATTCTTCACCTGATACAAATTCAACATCATTTATGTATATTTGCAAATTAAAATTTCTGGCAAATGTTGGCTAGTTTTTAATTAAAGTATCAGCAAAATCTTAAGCATCTTTAGTATATAAGCCTAGATTTACAAAGGTCTGTGTTTAAGCATGTCATTCCTGATAAGTAAGTTCAACATCTAAATTAGGCCAAATCAGAAAAAAATCTCAAACACACCCAAAGAGTGATGCTTTTTATAGCACATGCCTCTTGCTATGTGCCTCTAAATGCCAACCTCATCTAAGTTTTTTAAAAAAATACTTATTGTTGCATCCATAGCACAGGTTAAACCACAATCTGTTCTGTTACAGAAGAGGTGCTGGTGCATGGAATTAAAGTTTCTCATGCGCTAGAGTGCTGCGTTGCAAGTTGTGGTAAAAAGCTTTCAAAATCAGGAAAGTCTAGCTTATGAAAAAGAAAAAGAGGATCTAATACAAGCTGACTCACTTCCCCACTGAGCAGGGCAATTCTGTGTTGTCTGTGGCCATGATAACAAACAGGTCAATACAGACAATCACAGTACAGTGCAAATTGATCCAGTGCTGCTAGAGAATAGTTACAACTCAGAGCCATTTTTTCTAGTGACATTTAAGCTAGAGGCACCTAAATTTTTCTGAGGAATCCACATAGGTCAACATGACACATCAGTACAGTAGATCACTGCTGTCAGGTGTACAGGTGGGGGGACTATACAAATTTTATATGTTTGTATCAGGTACAATAGCAAGTCTCCACTGTGCTTCAGGCTTTATTTCCCTACATGCCACATATCAGGAGATTTTTTTTTCAATTTAGACTGGCTTATACATTGTCAAAAGAAAAAAACTTTGACTCAGGAAGTACACTAAGGTAAAGACTATCTACCATTCACAGGCACTTTTCCTGCTGGAAGGGACAAGGAAGCTCTATCTGCAGCAGGACACACGGAAGTCTAGGAAAATCCATCTTACTCAGCAGTAAATTAGGAAAGTTCTAAATAACTTGTTAAAAAAAACCAACCACCCAGTTGTGGCTTTATTTTCATTTACACCCACATATAATGATTTTTAACTGACTCAAGCACAGCTAAGGGGAAAAAATGTCAAAAGCCTGGTACTCAACATGGCCATGATTCAGGGCATCCACATTAGCAGCAGAGGCTGTTTATGACAAACACACACTGATGTGAAGGCATACCATAGCTCAGAGTTCAGAACTGTATGGGGAAGGCAATCCAGGCTTGAAGAGGTTTCCATGAAACCAACAACAGTAGAAGCTGCAACCTTGCATAAGAAATGATTTATAGGAGATATGAAAGAAGATTTGAAAATTTAAAAAGGCATGAAAATAGCAGGTAGAATCAATTGCTTCTCCCTGTCTTACACTTCTATGTAACACACCTCTGATGATTAAAATGAGCAAGCAGGAGCTTAAAAACAGAAAAGGGTGATTCTTCATGTAAGAGTCCTGTGGAATTTCTTGCCAAACCACAACATCGACACAAGAAGTTTACACGGAAATAAGGAGGGCTGGACAAGTTAAGTTTCCCTGTGAGTTACTGATGAGTGAATAAATGTCCTGGTGGGTCTGGCCTGAGTTCTGGCCTGTGCCTTGCCCAGCAGTGGGTGATGCTGCTTAGAACCTAGACCAGACTGCCTGCTTTCAGTAGCTCAGCTCCCCAGCATCCATGACTGCTGCACCACAGCTGTTCCTACACACAAAACATAACTGCTGCCTCTGAATTAACTTAATTCCTTTTGAACCTGCCTTCACAACTTTGCATTCAACTACTCCACACTTCATTCTACTGAACTATCAAGCATTGTACTAAACCAATGTAACTTGCAACAGCTCAGGAATTCTACTAAGCAAAAACAGTTAGAGCATATGACCAATGTCTCATTTTTACTTTCCTCTAGCTATTCCATTTTGGCAATCAGCTTCAGCCTAAGCCAGTATGGCCATTGCCACCTTCTAAAACTCAGAAAAAATTTATAGCCATCAAAATGAAAATGAATAATTTAAACGGTCCCTTCAGGCTTTAATCTATCACTTGTACTCCATCAATGCAAGAATAAATGCTGTTGGGAGCATCAGGCAGTTCCAGGCACAGGCAGTGATGAAAATGAAAAACAACAAAGTTGTACTGATGCCCACAAACCCAAAGTGGATCACACAACACAGAAAATATATCTTAAAATTATAGTAACATGTTATCTTCAGGAATCAGGATATTAATAGTTAGAGGTAATTCATTTTAGTTCATTAAGAAATATGTCTGGTGGGTAGACTTAAGTTTTGAAATTCTTATGGAGGTAGTCAGTCCTTGGAGTTCATATCTTATTTCTTCTTACAAACTTCCAGAGGTAGACAAATATTCCCCAATCTTTCATCAGAACTAATTATTTTTATGGACATGGTTGGGATGGATGGGCTTTTTTGAAGGTATTTGAAGACTAAATACCAGAACCATCCCCATCAGCTGTCTCTGTCTAACCAGGATATGTGCAGCCCTCACACGAAGGGCATGAATATTGTGGTCAATGGGCTAGAGATGGTCAGCACAAGGGCACCATTTGACCAGAACTGCATCTCTTGCCTAGTCAAGATGATGGTGGTGTTCCTGCCTTCTGACACACAGATGCTCACTTGTGTCTGGAGAGAAGAGCTCCTAATCATGGGATCAGGACACTCATACCCTATAGCCAGATCCTTTGGCAACATGGTGGGTAGATTTTTGGACCTCTAGCAAATTGGGGAGGGGAAACAACGCCATAAAGCAGCCCCACCAATCTATAGATTATTGTCAGTTTGAGAGTACTCAGGAAGGAGTATAACACAGACATGCATCAAAAGGCATGATTTCTTCTTGGGACTTCAATGTGACTCACAACTACAGACTTGTCATTGTAAGCCAAAGAAGTCTCTTAGAGTTCCTTATGTGTTAAGTGAAGACAGAAAACAACACCCCTCCAAAGACTAACTAAAGCAAAATTGATCCCAAAATGCAGTTTCTTACTATTAAAATTTGCTAATATATCTTGCCAGAACAATAGAGCTGGGGCAGACAAGGCAAAATAAGTGAGAAGGGGAAAACTGAAAGAAAAATCTTGAAGCAGACAAAAGCTTCTTCAAATTTGAAACAGAATAAGCTTCAAAGGGAAATGCTAGTGGAAAACAACCACTGAGTTGAATTAAATGTTTATCATACCATCCATACACTATCACTAAAATAATGCACTCAAGCAGGAGATTACTTATTTGTACTCTCAAAAGCAAAAGTCAGGCTACACCCAACTGAGATTTCTTTGTATTCCATCACTGTATCATTTGTTTACAAGATATCTGAAACATTGTTTCTGTGCCTCCAGAAGACAAAAGGTCTGTGACAAGTGGTGCTTGGGGAGAGGTGAGGGCAGAAGCCATCAGGAACCACAACTGCAGTGCATTCACAGTAACGGACACCAAACAGACACTAAACCAGAGACTTCCCATTCAGGACAGATTTAGAAACCTCAGGTAGCAAAACAGTCTAAATATGCCAGACGAACAGAAACACAGTTTTAATGTAAGAAGTCTGAAAATGGCTGAGATCAAAACAACGGTAGAACAAATACAGTGAAAGGAATGCACAAGGAAATGTGTCTCCAATGAGCTCCTGCAGCAATTCAATCTAACTGAAGTACTCACAGAAAGTATTTACTTTCAGTTTTTGTTCTGTCCTTTGTATTGCTGTACACGTTCATTGATGCACATGAAGTCAGCAGGAAATTCTCCACCAATGGATGCCATATTGTTTTAAAACAATGCAAAATCCATAGAAGTCTAAAGCAGGATCATGTCAGTGATCTTGCAACACTGAGAGGCCCTCTCTGGGCACTTGAGTTCAACTGTTCACTCAGGTGACTAGTTTCCTGCAATCTCCTGGAGGAATGAGTCAGCCCCCTACCTCTCAAAAGGAGAAAGCCAGCTCTTAAAACTGAAAAAGGGGGGGGAAAAGGCTTGGATAGAGTTTAGTAGCCTATCTGAAACTCTTCTTTGACTAGGGGTTGAACTGTCTTTCACAAGAGCTGAAAACAAACTCTTCCCAAATGAAAGCATACTCTGTAGGAGAAGTGGAGAGAGAAGAACAGGGTGAAAAAGCATGTATTCAAAGCTGACAAGTCTAATATATAAGAATGACAGTACAAAGCAGCTGGAAAGTCTGTTTGCCAAGCCATCTCAGTAGCACACTATTGTTCCTGGCATCCCAGTCCTCAATGGTTTTGGTCACCACATTTTATAACTGCTCATGCATCTTTAACGTAAAAGCATAATCTACCTATTTTCTAATTTTACATATTTCTCAAGGGAAGCCTTTGTTTAGTAAGTTACTAAGCAATAATGTCCTTACAGCTACGGATGCTATTCACGCAAAACAAAATCAAATTTGCTCATCAAGCTTGTCAGCACCAGTCACCCTCCCTGCCAAGTCAGGGCTGGTCACAATACACTCAGTCGGGAAAGGCACTGCTGTGTCAGTTGGCTGGCATTCTTTTGTCTGACCTGATTTATTATTGGCCCAAACATTTCTGAAGTTGTTTATGTCAACAAATGTTTGCCAGGATAAGTTTAAATACAAACTAATAGTCTTTCTCCCACTACACTGCTCTTCAGACCCATACCGGAGATGTACATGCAATTCTACTTACTGCTTCTTCACACAGAATATTAAGGCCTTTTAACATCAGCAGACTCTCTCTCTACTACTCAATTTCCACCAGTCCCCAAAAAAGGGAAACCACTAATACAAGTATTGTTTTGCTGTGGCTAAAAGTCTGTTTAGAACTGAAGTTGGTCTCACTAACGAAAGACAGAGTAGCAGTCTAGATAAAACAACTGAAAAGTAACACATCCCTGCAAAACTCTGAGTCAGAATGCATGTGAGACTGTCAAAGCAGATATTCTAGCTCACAACATGTAATAAAGTCCTGCTTCCCATTAGGAGCTTTTTACAATTAGAAAGATGTGATTAGTTGTCATGCATTCAAACATCTCCATAGCCACAAGTTTATGTACACAGACCAGTCTCTTTAGACTGGGGGGAAGTCTACAAACTCACCTTGCTTGTCAAAATCTTACTATAAAAAAAGTAACTTGGATTTTTGCACAAATATTTTCTGCATCTACCTTCATATACACACTACACCTTCACTATCACCAGCATCTACAGAGAACTCACTCTGGACATTTCCAGTAGAATAAATGCAACTGATGAGAACCCCTAAATGCCCATTATAGCCATCACCCTTCACTAGGTCTAGGCCTCATTTTGAGAGCTCCCTTTGTAAATCTGTTCTCTTGGGACCAGCTGCAGAGTGTGTACTTCACCTCTCCTTCGACTGAAATAAAATAATCTGAATTCCAATTTTAAGCACCGTTTCACATCTTCTCCATAAATTCTAACCTCCTTCAGGACAAACGGACCAGACAAAATAGTCTTGCAGGATGGTAGTGAGAATAAGCACACAAACTGGGAAGCAATTTCCCCAATATCTGGATCCATAACTTTATATTAAAGTTTCACCTTACAGAATGTAAACAGTCAGCTCCTCATACCTTTCAATCTTGGAAGGATTCAGAAAAAATAGGCTTGAGTAACCAGCATTTCAATATTTAAGATCAATATCTTGGCTAAGAGACCATCTACTCTCCTTACTAAAAAAAAAAAATCTCATTTTGACCTTTAAGTAAATGATATCCTGTTTCTATTACACTATACAGAAGGATTACATGGTGTCACTAGTTATGCCACCAAGGGCAGGGAAAAAAAATCAGCATTGGAATGAAGCTGATTCAAAGTAAAAGAGATTTTATCTAAAATCACATTATTATCATCTTCATCTATGTCCATATTGCATACTAGAATACTGTCAGCACTCAGGTCTGAACCTGATCCAGACTATGAGACTTCCCAGTGAGCATCACAGAGTAGGCAAAACAATCACACAATAATGAACTGTGCAGAAATCACCTAATTCCTACATCTGCAGTTTGGCAAACAGTCCCAGATTAAACCATCATTTTCTTTTTGCCCGCTACCTCTGTCAGCCCCATTCTAACATGATTAACAGCCTGGCATATTTGTTTGATTTAACAGAGTTCACTACCACATTCAAAAGACCACAAGAATTAATCAAACACACAGTGAAAACAAGTTTTACATTGATTGTGGTTTGACCATAGCAAAGTTATCTATGTCCCTGCTGTCTGGTCTACTGTCAAAGGAGCCTTTTTTTAGGCAGAAAACATATGACTTAGACATGATTTTCATTGATTTTATGGATATAAAAATGAACAAAACTTTTTTCCTTTAATGGTGGTAGAGATATTTGTTGGTGGTCATAGTTCAGGAGTGATGAGAAAGCAACAGTCTTAGCTATCATATTTCTTCTTTTATTTGGCTATGGGCTGCAGATTGAAGGAAGGAAACATTTTAATGCACTGAAAAACTCACTCAGAATTCCTGGAAGAATTTATTTCTGCAAAATCTCTAGCAAGACTGGAAGCTGCGGAAGGGTCTGGTAGAGTCATCACCTTTCTACCCTGTGCACCATGCAGAATAAGAAGCTACATACCCATCCCTCTGTCAAGAAACATAGTACTTGAAGCTTCGAAATTAGCAAGATAGCCAGTCCCAGCCTTTTTGTTCATCAGTATCATGGCAACCCCTGTTGTCATGGCATCATTAAAACACACCACACTAAATTCATAGTCTTTAGCAACATGTGCTCCAACCAATGTTCTAACTATATTATATTGCAGCAAAAAATTACCATTCATGGAAAATAATCAGTTAAGCAATTATTTCAATGAGGAAAATCTAGGGATATGTGAAGTTTGATTAGGAATGAGGAAAACAAAGTAATAAAAATAGTAAACCAAACCCCTATATTTGAAATAAAAGCATTAGAGTTTTGTAAGGGTTTTTTTGAGAAGAGCAATATTGACCCAGTTCAGTGAGAATGCATTGAGACTTCCTGCAAACAGCTCACTGGATACAGCACTGAAAGTAGCACTGTTTGATTTCAGTTATTCCACATAAATAATGCTTTTGTAATACAAGGAAGCATTTAACATTTGGAAAGTCAATTGTGTCTTTACTGCTAAACTACTAAATCTGTTCTTAAAGTCAGGCTGCACAAATTTACGGTAAAATAAAAAAAGCACCTGGTACTTACCTTTTTTTAATATTAAGGGTAAAAGTTCTGTCTTTACATTTTGAAATAAGCACCCTGTATATGCAAGCTTGTAATTTTTGCAGAAAAAAAAAATTCCCTGGATAGAATACAAAACTATTCCCCATTAGTTTAATCCTTCAAGGTTAAGTTTTCTAGCATGATGACTTTTTGTTATATATCACAAATGCCCAAATAACCCTTTCAAATTTGTCATTTGCTATCAGGGACTGGCCAATATACACCAATCTATCAATTTAGATTCAACCACTAACCATGTTGATTAGCCTCTGATGTGACCTTGAGCTGTGCTGGTTTTTGTTTTTCATTAAACTGGGCTGACATTTTAGTTATGGACCAACTCTGTACTTGTGAAGTCAAAACTTTTGTAACAAGTCCTTCTTGACTACATATATAGAGCAAACCCAGACTAAATTAATTTTCAGAAATTAAAGTTACAAAAATAAAGATGCCTTAAAACAATCTTCAAAAATCAATAAAATAGGTGCATATGCAAAATACACCAGAATAATCAAAATCTTATAATTCTGCTTACACTGAAAACAGTTACATATTTTCCTTTTGTTGGTTTGCCAACTGACATCAGCAGAAAAGTTGTTACTTCACATTTGTCTCACATTTAAATTCATAGATGAATTCCCCATTTGTTAAAGTGGGGAAGCCTTTCAGAAAAAAAAAAAACTACCACAATGCAGTTTTTAATCTATTTCAATATGCTGTACACTACATGCCTTTAACTTTTTTATTCTACTAGCCTTGAGATGTCAGTCAACTAACCCAGACATGTTCAGCCATGCAGTTTCATCTTTAGAATACTTTGATCTTTTATTAAACCAAAATTTAGAGACCAGAAACCAGTAATGAAAATTGCTAGTGTTTCCTTACTTGCCTGTTTCTGAGAAATGAGAGTGAAAACACTACATGGTCATTTTTGTCACTGTTCATTTCCCTGAATCTTCCCAGAGATTAAGAACAAAGCTAGGTGAGGATAATGCTTCAGCAGTTTCAGAACACATTTTAAGTTAAAATTGTAAATTGTCAAGAGGACATAAGGCTATATTCTTTAGTATGAATACATTAGCAATAAATCTGATCAGTCACAGTTCACAAAAAATCACATCCATTGGGACAGGCAACCATGCATCTAATAGTGACTGGTTATTTATTTCTTATTCAAGGATATTTCACTAAAACTTAGTCAAACAGTCACTAGAATGAACAGCTGCCAATGCAAGACACTGTTAAAATAAAATGAGAACTCTCATGCTCTAAGCAACTATGATCCTTGCATACTGGTTCAAGTTCTGAGAGTATACAAAGCAATATTCACTCAACACTTACAGCACAAATTTTATGAAGAAAAAGAACAAAACACAAAATGAAAATCTCCAGCAAGTTGATCATACCACATCAAACCAACACAAAGATATGGTAGCAGGAAAGTTATGGTTTATTCATTCTAAGAAAAATTAATTTAACCTTTGGTAACCAACATCGAGAAATTATCAAACAATACTTAATGTTTAACTCATGTTAATTTTAGTCTAAAATGCTGTTTGTTCTACATGTCTGCTCCTTCCACTTTTAGCCTAAGCCACTGACTGAAGAATCTCTTTTACTGCTGCTTGCCCACCTAGTTTTCAAAAGACCACACAAAGCCAGGATTACAAGATAATATGGTGTTAAACAAGGGGTGTGTTATTTTGTGCATTTATTTTAAAGGATCTTTTAAACACAACTATGGACTGCTACAGGATGTGATAGTAGTCCATTTCTGGTTTGTTGATTAAAAGAAAAAAGTTACACTTTAAAATTAACTTAGATTTAAAGTTGTATTCAAATCCCTAAAGCAGCAGCTGGTAACATTAGTTGTCTAGAAAACTGGTGACCATAAAGGATTAAGGATTATTTGAAGTTCCTTCACTGATGTCCTGCTGAAACAACCATCCAAGAGAGTAAAATCTGACTGCATAACTCACACAGGTGACAGAGCCATTTGAATGGTCCAAAGGAAATCCTTTTTAAATCTTCCCATTGACTACACTCAGGAACAGTCGATTTCCACGGCAATATGATGTTTTGATATCAGTTAAGTCACACCAAAACATCTTTGAAGATTTTTGTATAAAGAGAAAACACAGTAACACTATCGTTAAGGCAGCAACTGATGTCACACTGGCACTTGCACTTCCTAAAAGACAACAGTAAATCACTGTGCAGCTCACCATGAATTTTTAACAGAATAGCATTTCTTCATAAATACCTTGCAAAAGAAAGATGAGAAACACAGCAGAATTCATTTGCTTTGTGGTTCTGGATTTACCCATCTGTTTCTCCCTAGTAGCAATGAAGTTGTCATTCCAGGTAGTCAATGCCAGATCAAAAATGAATATGCTTCAGACCTATTGCTTTCTTTCCAAATTAATTTCTCAGACACTTTCTCTAAAATCTCATGTTTAGTCATCATCTGAAGCCAACTACAGCTAGAGAGAGTTGTCCATTGCTTGCTGAATTTGTTTGCATGTCCTTAACACAAGGGCTTAAACATGAATACCAGAAAGCATTTAACCTGACCACTCTGCAGTCTCAATCCTACTGTTAGTCTCCTCTTCACCACTGGCATAAGCTATTTATCACAGTCACTTTCTCAAAGTCCTTCACGTACTGTCTTCACTCAACTATCACAATTCATGTGTGCTGCTAAGCTTTCAGATAAACAATTTGCAGCTTACTCAACACAGAACAAAGCATATAGAACTACCCCTCAAAAAAGCTGCCTCCAACTGCTCTTCTGTTGGGAGTGGATAACCTAGTCATGAGCTGAGACCATATCAACTGCCAATCTTCACTGCTCTGTGCCTCCACTTTAATGATTCCAGTAAACACTTTTTTCCCCACTTGTTATCAGCACTGGATAACTTCTGGACAGACCTTTTAGTTCCATAGTTGTAGTAGAACAAAATAACTTACACACCATGTACACAATCAATGAACGAAATAAGAAGTCCACAGGAGAAACAAACAAAAGACACCACAGAAAAAAGAATCCATTCATACCACTAACAAACACTAAAGCAGCAAGATGAATTTGTGAACACTGAGCAGTCTTGAAGCTAATGCTTCAGGAATACTACGTGCATAACTATTTCAGAGATATCTGAGCTTAAAAGTAGAGCTAAGAATACAGCTGTAGTCCACAAGTAGAACATTAACTGAGATGTTAAATTCCCTCACAACACAGAGCCCTAAAACAATCACACCTGCATAAACTGGGGAAATTTAAATACAATACTTAGAGAAGAACTTGGAAATGCTAAGTATAATGCCAAGTCCTAATGATGTCAAAGCCTCTTTTTGAAAAGGTGTAAGAAGGTGCTTTAATTCCACCATACAAATATACTTCCTGCAACTTACTGATCTACAATCTTGCAATTGATGTTTTCCATTATTTTTAATGCATCTTTGCTGAAACTTCCTCATTAGGTCTTTCCCATCTTGCAGATTTCTAAAACCAAGAAAAGACTGAGCTAGTACAAGAGTTAGAAGAACAATCAATTCCTTCCAAAATAAGAACTTCCCCTTCCCTTTAGCATGTACGTGTAGTAAGATCCACAATCCCACGGTCATTCTGTCTCACACATCAGCAGCACTAACAGAATTTGTACCGACATCATGAACTGCTGCAACACCCACCTGTAGGCCCTGAACCAAAGTTACACACAGCAGAGAATCAACATATTTGAAAAAGGGAACACGCTATATTCCTAAAATACCTTAAATAGCTGAAGTAGTTCAGTCATGACAAAGAAAACGAGACTGAAGAGGTAAGTTTTGTTAACTTAAGATTAAAACTGGTTTATCAACTAAAAATAACTATAATTGGCAAGTAAGAATCCCTACACACTTTTAAAAGTTAGTCCAAGAAATTATTCAAGCAATAAAGGAGAAAAAAATGGTGAAAAGGAAAAATCCTTTGTTCAGCTAAATCTCAGCCTCAACAAAAGAAAAGTCCTCAAGTTCTAGGTTTTGCATTTACACTGTTCTGTAACGAATGTCATTAAGATGAAAGTTTAACTCACACAATGTGTGAGTTAAAGTATTATCTACAGGCTTACATGAGTCACCTCCATCTTCCATAAAAAGAGGCACTTTAGGCAGGCAAAGGAATAAGCCCCCATAAAATCTCTATTTTCCTGAGGAAAGGGAAACAGCTACGTACAAAAATCAAGATCCAAGCTCTGTATCAAATCTCCTACCCAGCCATGCTGTTCTAACTCCACTCCATTACCAGGACATTAGCTCTAACAATCAAGTCACTAGAACTGTCAGATTAGATGAAAATTTGCTCAGAATCAAGAAACAAGTCAGCTTCAGTTCTGTGACCTAGCTACATAAATAGGAATGTCAACAAACACTTCCAACAAAACTGGTGGAAAAGGAATGGTTTAGTCTATGAAACCTTTGTGAAGTCAAGATCATTAAGGTGACAATTACAACTGCTAACTCTGTGCTGTCAGGCATACAAAAGTTATTTCTATTGATGTTCCTCTTTTATGTTGCAACTTTGATAAATTGATGCATGAGGAAAATCAGAAAATTGAGTATTTTTGTGGATCTGCTATAATACATTTTGCCAAGAGTGGGAAAGTCATTTATGGCAAGCATTTTTTGTTTTGTTTTTAAACACAAGAGCTCCTACGTGTACATGGGAATTGCTGTTTAGAACACAAGACTCAGACTGAATATGGGTCAATTCTTATCTTTCAGATGTTACAACAGTTCTTTGAGAGATACAAGTTGTTTTTTGGTTCGCGTTCCTGTTCCTTAAGCTGCCAACTACATTAGAAGAATTTTTGTTTTGAAAGGCCTAGCTTTACTTTCAAAAATGAAAATACTACTAATCATCCTCTTCCTCACTAGTGACCTTTCATCTTGCTGATCTTGTCATTTCAGTTCCATTAGTTCTAGCTGCTGTGATGGAAAGGGAAGCTAATTCTAATTAGCACTCCACCTAAGGCTCGAAGTGTTTTGAGCTCCTTTTGTACATCAGAAATGTGAAAAGGAGTAAGAATCAAGTTTTTCCTTTACATTTTTTTGCATTTCAAAAGCAACGTAAGAATGAAAAATGCCTGTGCTCTCTTATAAATAGCTCAGAGTTTTCCTAAAGGAAGATATACTAATTATTTAAGTCAACAAAAATATCTGATTGCACATAAGGGTTGATTTTACATTTTAAACACTTACAAGTCTTCAAGACACCCTCCTCCTGACTGCTGATCTTAGACACTATAGCAACAAGTGAACATTTGTTCTGAAGGAATGTGGAGTATGCAGCTGGGGGAGGGGTAGTACTATCAGCCACAAACTTATCTCCTGGTCCACTAAGTTATTATTTAACTTCAATCTTCCCTGAAACTGAAGAAACAGCATGTACTATCCAACATTAGCAACCAGCATTTAACAGGCAGCTTACACTTTGACTATGAACACAGATTTGCTTGAACTCAACCTCAAGAGGAGGTTGGTTTTTTCCTCTTGTTCAGAATAGTGGAAACAGAAGAATTGTTCCATGACTGCAGATGAATTAAGCAGTGCACTACCACTGCAAACTTGCAAAACGAAACAAAATACCCAGCTCCTCTGGCTCTGGTCACAGCATCTGAAAGTCCAAGACTCCCTGACTAAAGCCTGCAGACAGCAGACTCAGAAAACAGGAGGCTTGGGCAAAACAGACTGTGGGATGATCTGGAGTGAAATGAAAACAAAGGTGGGGAGTTTGCTCTCCCAGATTAAGTGCAACGTTCCTGGGGAAAACCTACGGTTCATAGCTATGCCTGCCTCCCACAAACTGACTGCAAAATACCTTTTTTGCACTGCTGTGGGTTTGCCTTCATCCAGGCTGTACATCACCTTTTCTTTGCCTAGCTTCTCCAGCCTGAGGAAACTGGACAGGAACACGACTCAGGGCCAGGGATCTCAGTGTTTTCTGTCCAAGAGAGGGACCAGAAAATGACAGTGTGAAAGTGAATGAAGCATGGGAAAATGACCAGAAGGTCTCTGGCTTGCTGTGGTCCTACAGCTATGCTACAAAAAGCGGCCTAATTTTTTTTCCTCTGAGTTTTGCCATTAAAAAACCCATGAGAAACTCTTTAAAAAGTCACTACTATCACCTTTCAGTTCTTAGGAATGATTTTACTTGTTAAAGAAAATTTAAGGAACTATTTACTTTTGTTCTTATCTTTGTTTATACCCTTCACATCTTTTAGCTTGAAAGACTATTTTAGATTCCTGAAAGGACAATTTCAGTTTCAGATTGACAGAACTTCTACTTAGCAGGGACACACATCTCACTTAGAGATATGTGAAAGGGTGTACTAAGAAATTTCCAGGTCAGAAAGACTGGAAGCAGATATGAATTTGCATGTAAGAAGCAGGTTTCAGAAAGGCAAGTTTAGAAGATGACTGTCAAATTCAAGTGTACCAAAAGCTCAGTACTAAGGTGACTGGTTAATTTGTCATCTACAAAGGGCATTCTCTGCTTGCTGTTCTCCCCATCACCACCCCACCTTTTATATATCCCAGCAAAACTTAGCATTCAATAAGGGAGACAAAAGAATTGATACAGGTTTTAGCAGTGTATGCTGGGATGCCAGACTGGAGGACCACACCAACTCTGCCTAAAGCCTCACAGTCTTGCTCCATTTCAACCTCTGGCCACTTGTTCCTTTGCCAGCCACCTTCTCCCTCTTTGCTGGTACTCCCTGGTTGTGCTCAGTACAACCTTACAGCCAGCTCATGGAACTGATCTGGCTAAAAACTAGTTCCTTTCTTCCTAGGACTAGTTTTCAGGTAGATCTGGCCCCAAAACTCAGCTTGCTATGCAGTCACCAGAGAACTACCACCAGTATCAGGAAGAAACAGCAAGGTCACAGCAGCTTATGTAGAAGTTTCTTTGTAAACTGCTGGGGGAATAGACTATTGGCATGTTGAAAACAAAGCCTCAAACATAACAAGCTTTATAATTAGAAAACAGCAGTTTTAGATGCATCTTGAGGATTTTAAACGGTTATAGAACTGTATAAACAATTAAGCTGCTGATGAAGAGGGGAAAATAAAGGCAATTTCTGCAGGAGCACATCAGAAGTTATTCCTTGCAGCTGCCCCAGCCTGGTTTAGTCCTGGCCTCCCTGCTACTGAGGCTCAAACAGACACTTCTGCTAACTCTGCCACGGCAACCATAACATCCAAAGCAGCAAATACAAGTTGTCAGAATCCACCTTTTAACATCTAATTTGGTTCAGCAGAGAACAAACAATCTTAAGACAGGCAAATGCATTTTAAACATGCAGTTAGTTCCTTGTGGATGAAGTCTGAATAGAGCTACAAAGTACAAAAAAATTATATTTTAATAATAAATCACAAAATTTACTGCAAGCATATTACGCTTTGACAGATTCTGGAAGTGATAAACCTTAAAATTCCACTTTAGACTATTTGTCAACATCTTCAGGTATTTTTAATTCTGTAGTATTATTTATTAGTTACTAGACAGTTTGTTTTCCTTCTTTTTTTATGCAACATGGAATAAGAGAAACAATGTGCTACACATTATATGGATTCCTCTGCTTTTTCTAGCAATTCTCAAAGGTCATTTAATAATTCACAAGCAGGTTGTTTACACATTTAACAATCACCATGTTCTCACAGTTCCCAAAAGTTAGCTGCCCTGACAGCATTTTCCTTTCCCTTATCTCATTAAAGTTTTTTATTTATCAAACAAAATACTACCCAGCAGAAAACCAGCACCATCTTCCACAAAAAGACATAAGAGGTCAGTCCAACTGCCCTCGAATCAAAAGAAATACAAAATACTCCCCCAGATGTTGCTTCCAGAAACTGTTGCAAAGAAAAGTAAATACTTTATCAGATCCTTGTTCAGAGCAGTTTGCCCACCTACCAAGCATTTATAATAGTATAAGGTGTCATTAGACAGGTAAATACATCTAATTTAAGGTGTATCAAAGACAGCACCTTTCACTGAGAAACATCAAAACTGGAATAAAGAACAAACAGCAAAATTACACCTAGTATTAAAAAATTATCATAAATTCAATCTGTAATCTTCACTGCAATAACTAATGAACTTCAGATTTCCCTAACAAAACAGGACAAACTGACTTCTAGAACACTGCCTCAGAAAAAAGGACAGTAGTATTTTAGACTATAAGGAAATAAAAAATGAAATCCTAAAAATATGGCAAGTGCCTTAATCATACTAAAAACTGAAAACAGGGACAATATACATTATCAAACCAGGAAGGGCTGAAGAGAAATCATTCATCTTTGAGCCTCAAGCACTATATTTAGTAAATGGCTTCTGGCTTTTAGTGTAGTACATGATTAACACCAATCTCCGTGGTGCTAAAAGAAGGTTTTGAAGTCACTAGAGACTCCAAGTTCCTCATTTTGAGGAAACTATTTACCTTGAGACACCTTTACAATTGTCCCACTGGGCTGAATATCTTATCCTTCAAAAATAACAACCTGATAGGTTTCAAGTTAGGTAGCATTCCTGATGCTTTTGAAAGTATTGGTGCTACTGTAAAGAGAATGCAAACATTCCTGACCAGGCCATCCAGCTTCAGCAGCACTTCTGCCTCTGCTTCAGTTAAAAAAAACCAAAACAATAAAACCCCCCACCAAACAGAAACCAAAGCCAAAAAATCCCAACAAAAACAAACCAAAACCACACCCTAAATCAAAAAATCTATCAAACTCTAAAAAATCAGACACATTCTGATCCTCAGAGAAATCTGGGGTGAAAGATAATAGCTTTATCTTGCTACTCTGGTTCTAAGATACCTGGGGAAAAAAAGAGTATACTAATGTTTTAGAATGAACCTCAATTTACATTTGTTGAAGATAGGATGAAATTGAAGAAAACATTTTTGCTCATTAAAAGGATGCAGAATTAGCCACATGAAGGACACAATATCACACTTTGATGATTACTTCAAAGTTTGTGATAAAGTAAGCAAAAATTCCAAAATATATTCTAAAGTACAGTCAAGAAGACTACATATTAAAATGTAATTATTCCTGCACTTTTAAACCACATGTAAATTTTACCCTTAGAGCTATTCATAATGAAAGTCAGTATTTCCCACAGTCTCAAGCGCAGACCTTACAGTCTATATTATATTCCTAAAAAAAAAAAAAAGTAGCACATGTCACAAAATCAGTAGCCATATACCTTCAGAGTAGGGAAACAGGAATGCTTTCTCCCTCTCTAATGCAACACAAGCAAAAGCTGCTATATACTGTTTAAAAATTAAATAGTTACTTTCCGTTCACAATTAGAAGCTATTTTACTGCGTCATAAATATTCTTTTGAGTGGTCTTTTTAAACCTGAGAAAATGAATCTCATCTGAGCAAAGACCACACAGTAACATCATTTACTTAAAGCAACAGTAAAATTTACTATATGCAATAAGAGCTTGGACTGTAGTCACCAACCTCATACATAAATACCTATTAAACAGATTCCCAACTTTGCATATCAATGCAGTAAGCAATGCTTTTTTGAACTGGTAGATTCTGTAATACCAGTTTGTAATAGTTAGGTCCTGCATATTTGGGACAAGAACTAACCTCTTCAAGTTACAGGATTTACCTTAAATATACCTCACACACTTCAAAATCTTTAATATTTTCAATACCGTGGTCAGATTTTTAAGCCCTCAGCAGGTCTCCATGGGAAGCAAACAACTTCTCAGTTCCTAAAACTGCTTTTACCATAGGAAGTTACTTCTTTTATCTTGAGTGAAACTACTCTGAAAATCACAGATTGGCTCCAGCCTTTAGACTGTACTTCCCTGTGCATCCTACCTCTGCGAAGAGGGGTGTAAGTTGAAGGCAATAACAAGGTTCTCACACTCTCAACCAATAGCTGAAATGTTACTGTTGGAACTCAAAGCACAGAGAAACTCACCAGCTTTCAAGCCATTATATCTTAACAGTTTGTACTTGGGATATACATTAAAACAGAAAGAAGTAAACCTGTGGCACATCAGGAAAACAATGCCATCTGTAAAACTGAAAAGTTAAATAAACAGCACTAAGAACAGCACAAATTATAGGAAATTATCTGAGTTTTCTAGGTATTAATTCAACATACACTCTCAAGGCTGGCCTTCCAGACAGGAATTGCTAGGGAATTGTTTCCATTTTCTTCTTATCAGAAAAGAAAGAAGATTGACTTATTTTGAGACTTCTCAATAAATTTAAATTATCTCTAACTATATAAACTACAAATGCTACAACTGAAGACAACCTTTCAGTTCAAACACAAAACCACAATGACAACAGCTGTCCTTACTAGTACTAGCCACATGACAGTCTTGCTCATCAGGAAATTTAGCTGAAGACTGGACCAAGAGACTGATGCACTAACTGCATCAGTTGCACTAACCACCGCTACAGTTTCAGCCTGTCATCAAGCAGAACTAAATAAAAAATTTGTGAAAAACCACTGGATTCATTGACCTAGGTGGAAAAAATACCCAGAGCTCTCCTTTAATGAAGACAACGGTAAAGTATCTTGATCTTATAGTGATCCACAGATTGGATCACTAATAACAGAACGTTACATCCTATGAGTACAAGGCCTAAAGGACAGCAAGAACTGAAGGGTATGGAACATACAGTATTTCACTCAACACAAGAGACAACTGCAGCTCCCTCATGTCCAAACAGCTTTCAAACTTTTAAACTCTACAGTTACATTCAGAGTTTTGTTTGCTGGTTTGGGATGCTTTGGTTGATTCGTTGTTGGTTTAGGTTTCCCTTTGTTGAAGGGTATCAAAAATTTATTCAGCATTATGACAATGAGACTACTGTAAGAAATGAAATCATATTAGCATAAGGAATGCAAAGAGAAGTAACCTTGAAATCTATGGAATATTTCATTTACCTAATACTCCCCTCAAGAGATTTCAACTTATTCTTCACATGACAAATCGACTTGCATTGGTACCATAACAAAACACAGCTCAAATTTGTAATCCCAAGGTTTTTATGCTCTAGTTTAGGCACAAACGCATGTTATAACCCAAAACCTCTTAGATTTCTCATCCAAGACTGGATCACTACATCAGATGAATGTTAAGTGAACCACAGGTGAGTAACTGCTGGGCTCTTCTATGATAGCTCAGGTACCACAAACAGGGAACACAAGCATCAGCCAGTATGAATGACACTGAAGGCGCACACCTTTGGCAATCAGCTGCCAACCACTGCAGGACCCCAGGAGCAGAATGGCGACAACTGGGAGGCACACAGTCAAGCTTGAAGCTACTGTGCATCAGTTTAGACAAATCTGCCAGAGAGGCAGCACAATAACTAATAGTTGATGCAGAAGCTGAGGAAACAGTGGTTAGAAGCTGAAATACCTACGGCAGTCTCTAGGCATGCTTACCAAGCAAATATATATATTCACTGATGCAAGCCTTCCAAAAAGGAAGAAATTTATTTCCTATCCCTGCAACTGATTCCATCTTCAGATAATTAATGTAACTAATTTCAGGATGGTGGTAAGCTGCAACCATTACAAACAAAAGAATTTTATATGCAAGAAGTCTGTTCTACTACCTCAGTAAGTTTTTGTTAGTTTTTGGACAGACAATTGTGAATGTTTCCAAACATTAGAAAATGCAAACCAAACTATGCAGCTTCTAGGATGCTGTCTCCAGCCAGCAGTAAGCATGGCCAGCATTACAGCGCTCTCTATATCATGGGGACAAAGGTCAAAAAAACCATTCCCAACTATGGAAGAAAAACATCTTTCCTTTATAAATTACAAATCCTTTAAATGGACAACACAGTTTCACAAATTAATTCTATACCATATTATAAAATAAGATGAAAACTCCTGTTTTCCATGTTAGCTTTTTTGAATCTTTTGAGAACAAAATTTTAAACTGACAAGTAGTTAACTACTGCTGCATGGCAATGACAACATTTCAGTGTTTTGACAGTCCTTTCCTACAGGATGCTCATTTCATTCCCAGTAGGCACCAGACACCCAATCTCACAAATAACTCTGCTCATCCTGTGTGCTCAGCAAAAACTATGAGAACACAAAGTGATCACTAGTGTCAATTACTGCTCTTTTAAGAATTGTTGACACACATTTTAGCAGCAGTATTTCAGCTGTGTGCACACTCACTTGAACACAGAGGTGACTGCAAATGTTCAGCACTCAGGACATCTTATACAAAACTGCTCTGGCTGTCATTTCAGATATTGATCTCACAAAATTCAGATATTGATCTCAGATAAAAGCTTTCCTGCTGATGACCAAAACTGGACTACTGGTATTTCTCCAAAAAGAACAAGAACACAATAATGCACACCTCTTGCAAGCAAGAAAATTTACAGTTTCCACCTGCTGGCAGAAGACAGCAAATACTTCTCTTGCAAACAAAGACAGTGTAGTTATAATCTACCTTAAAACTCAAACTACTATTGTGGAAGACTTTCAAAAACCAAATCAGCCTAGAAAACTGACATATAACCAAAATAGTAATAGAATTGTTTGGAATTACGAAAAACATTCAAGTGGTTAAGAAACTAATCAGTCAATGGTCTCACAAATTTAAGCATCAGCCTAGACAGCCTGCTAAGAGCTTATTTTCCCTTGTTATGATTATGAAACAGATTTCACTGTTCTGGTGAGGAAATGCAGAACCCAAACTAAAAACCATCACTTCCTGTAATCATCATGCTGGGGGTGGGGAGGGAAGAGGAAGGGAGGATGAAGGTAAATGGTGATGGTAAAGGGCAAGGGGAAACCACCACAGCAAACACTAGTTAAAACACACAAATAGAGTTGTTAAGGGTTTCATAAAATCTAAGACTTAAGATCAACTGACACACCTTCTGAAAGAAAGGCTTCCTTCAAATATATGAGCACATCTGCAAATTTTCTGACATCATTCACCAGTTGCATGATATATTCTGGATCCACAACAGGATTATCATAGCAGTCAGAGTTGGAGCTAATGCTGCTCAGAGAGCTGCTCTTGGTGCTGCGTCCCATTCCCCAGTTTGCTGAACTCGAGATGGTGAAGAGGTTGGAGGTAGAGAGCCGGGCTAATCCCAAACCACGCTTGTTACTTCCACCGTTCTGTCGCAACATCCCAGCAGCCGCTGTGCTTGTGGAGCTCCCGCAGTCAACACTCACTGTCACTTGATGCCCATTGGACAAGCCAAAGGTGAAACCCTTAAGAATTGGGGAGGGAGAAGGAGGTGGAAGAGAAGGAAAAATGCTGATTAGTATAGAAATATATGTGAAGCAATACTTTTGTACCAACAAGATCCGAAACTTCTTTCAAGACGATACTGCTTTACATAAAAATGCTAAACTGAGTATTATAAAGGCTTTGACTATTTGAAGTTATTTAAATTTGTACAGAATATAGATTGTTGCATTAAAAAAAATCAATGGCATGCTAAAATTATTTCAAAAGCTAATCATGAGGCATGCTTATTTCATGACAAATTTCTTCCATGAATATTTAGAAATGGCATTCTCTACATTTACCAAGACCTACTCTTTACCATGAAATGTTACTTCAACTGAATACAATCACAAAAACATGATGTGATATAGACTACGATCAACATCCCCTCTTGCATGAACCACCAAGCTGTATTCAGCATCCTGCCTCTTAAGATAATACACAGCCTTGATCTAATAGGATGAATTTTCTTTGTGCAGTGCGCCAAGCAAGAAACTATGGTCTATCACAGTTTGTCTCAAAGGAAAACATCCTCAAAGAAGTTATGTGGGCTTTTCAGCCTGTTATCTATTAATATGAAAGGCAATCAAAAGAAAGACATAGAAAAATGAAGAGAATGAAAAAATATTTTAGTATCAAAGTTTATCTGCAAGTCTCAGTGCAGTTATCTTGAATGACGTTGCTCTGCTCTGAAAGTTCCACCATAAAAATGCACAAATCTGGAGGAGTATAAACTAAGACACTACCTGCATTCCTCTACTTTAGGAAAAAAAAAACAAAACCAAACAAAAACCAAACCAGAAAGCCAGAAAGCTACTGAAAATTTTGCCATGTCAGGTTAAGAGATTGATTTCAAAGCAAACTGCAGGTGGCAGAGTCAGGTATACTTCCAGCAGCTCCCACAACGCCTGCTGTTGTTCTCTCAACACCACGAGAAATTCGCAGTGTTTACACTATAGCATAAACACCTGAAAAAAAGCCTCAAAACCAAACTGGAACACAACAGCTAAAAAGTTAACGTGGGTTGCAGACACACCTGCAGCAAATCTTCAAATTCAATTACTTTACCTAAAAATAAAAGTTACAATAAACTAAAAAATACATGTTGAAACGGGTTCTCTTGCATATGTTTATATTTGGTTAGACCAACTGAAGTAGCAGCACCTTTACCACTTTGAACACTCCCACTACGAATTTCAATAGGCATTACTCTAATGCACTTCAATTATTTTTCCATTATTTCTGCTTTATTTCTGTTTGCAGTTTAAAAATATCAGAGGAAACGTGGTCAAAGCAGTTGTTTTTGTAATTAATGTGCAAGCCTTCCAGGGAGTGTGTGCTGGGGGAGAGGGAAGAAAACTTCAGAATTTAACACAAATTAACTGCTCTAATTTCTATTTACTGCTTAAAGTCAGTATGCATAAGAACACTCATCACACTATACAAATAATGCAGATAATTAAGCAATTCCAAACACCTCAAGTAGATTGAAGTGAGGTTTACATTAAGCACAGTGTTTAAGCAAGTTTCTTCTGTTCCCACATATAATTCTCATGGCTACAAAGCTACTTTGCAATTCTGCCTTGCAATTAAGGCAAAACATAACCTTCTCTCCTCTTAACAAGTGTGATATCTATTTATATCGAGAAAGATTTTCATATTATTTAAAAGACATGCCTCTTTTAAGTCTAGCCAGCTTCAGACTCAACTTTTTAAGTAGCATGATGTTAGACCTGTTCCAGTGACAAGTCCATGCTTTTAGAGACGTGTTATTTTAGAAATGCTGCCCTTTTTTTGTACAAGCAGTACAATAATGCCACCACTCTGAAAATTGTAAAAGTGATGACAAAGTGTTTGTAAGCGGGAAAAACTTGCAAAAACCAAAACTGGGCAGCTAAGCACAAGAGGCACCTTTTCCTCGTAAATATTAGCCCTTACGTCTGTTCCTCCTGCGTTACAAGGCAGATGGGGAACGTTTCCCTCCCAGAACACATGCCTTTCATTACTGAAGTGTTTCATATTTCTTCAGGAGATTCTGGCTTTGAAAACGAAAAGCATCCACCAGCTTTGTTATAAACGCCTCCAGACTCCTTTGGCTCACACCGAGCCATTGCCCGTCCCAAAAGAAAAAAGATGAAAATATAAAGCGCCAGATATTTCAAAAATTTGCTTTCCCAGCACAATCTCCCCGGTAGGGAGGNGGGCCCCTCGCGCGGCCGCCCCGCTGCCCATGGAGCGCCCTCCCCTCAGCGAGCCCCGCTCGCCGCAGCCGCCGCCGCCCCCGGGCTCGCCACCGCCCCCGGCTCCGCCCGCGGCCCCGCCCGCGCTCCGCCATTGGCCAGGTATAGGGGAGGCGGGGCTGCCTGGGACACGCCCCCAGCTCCGGGAGCGCCCGTGCGCGGGCTGAGGCGGGAGCGGGACGGCGCGCGGGGCGCGGCAGGTGGAGCGAGCGCGGAGCGCGGGGCGCGGAGCTGCCGCACGGCCGGCAGCGGGAACAGCCGCGGCTCCGCGAGCCTGCGAACCGCGGGGAACGGAGCGCACGGCAGCAGCTGCTGTGCACACAACAAGCTTCAAAAGGCAGGAAAAGTCCAACTTCAGACCACGTGGTATTTTGCAAACAGGCTGTGCTCTTAAGTGATTTGGCCAACAAGAAACACAAACACCGCGGCAAGGCACTGAATAGGTTTCTCATGCTCAGCCTCCCACGCTTTGTATTCCTGGATGCAGTTTATCATTAATTGTACAGCTTCCAGTATTGTTATGAGTGAGTAACGTGTGCGTGCGCACACACACACTTTCTACTGTACTCAGCCCACTTTTATCCCTGGATGAGCTCTGTTGGATACTCAACGAAAATTAAAGCAGCAACAAAATTACTATATAACCTCAGACTATATCCCCAGCATGGGCGTGAATTCAGCTACCTAGACAGCCCAAATTTTGGCATAATTTATCATCTGAATTTAGTTGCATATGTAGATATATGCACTTTTGCTGGTTAAGGGGAAAGAGAAGTTGGAAAAGCAGAAATGTGCATCATCATACAGAAACTCAGATAGTTCCCAGCAATACCACGACCTCTAAATCTGAGTACAGACTTCTGTTAGATCATCTCACAGTGATTGATGGCAGTAGTTTTTCCAACTTCTAGAGGCGGAACTACAAGCCCACACTTTGTTTCTCACTATTAAAAGGACATTTAAATACAGCAATCTTAGAGCCAATGCCCAAGATGTGGAATGGGACTTATTTTCAATAATATATTAAAGCCTTCAGCATCTAATTCCTAGCTGAGTTCCTTAACCCTAGCAGTTTCAGGCTTTATGTCTTAAATTTCCCTATCCTTGCTCCAGCCTCCTTCCCCAGCCACTCCCACGCAGGATTTTGTGTTAGAGCACCAATCTTCTCCTTTGTTCATCCTTCCTCTCCATATTTGCCATTATTTATTCTACTGGAAGAATTTTATTCAATTTCTTTTGGAATTCATAAAACCTGAAACTAAATAACTAAACTAAAACAAGTTGCGACATTTCTTATCTCTAGTGTCAATATTAAGCACGGTTCAAAAACTTTTCTTCACCTTGAAAAATTCTAAATAACGTATGATGTACATTTAGAAATCCAGTGTTATAAGTAAGTGTTATAAATTCTTCAAGTCGTGTAAGCATGGGGGGAAAAAGTAAAAAAGAAAACAATACTCTAACCTTCAAAAGGATTTTGATCATTCAGGTAATCGATACTGCAAGTGTCAAAATCAGGGCAGAGTAAACAATTGTAAACTAATTTAATGTGAAAACAAGGAAGTATGGCAGGGAATGTGGGTTAAATAGTACAATCAACAATCACATCATCAGAAAAAGAAAGGCTTATTGTGGGAAAAGTCATTGAAACCATTAGATAAGTGTTCAAAAACAATAAAAAAGATAAACAAGAAATTCCACCTATACTTATCAATAGATAGGATACAAAGCCATGGATACTATTTGGTGAGCCAAACCTTTGTTCAAAAGAAATGCCTATAGCTACAGCAGAGTCTCCCTTCCAGACACTCTTTTTGAAAACAGAAGTGACTTTATCTTGCCATAATTACACCATTCCCAGGCACATTTTAGAAAATGCTAGGAAGAATAAACTCAGCTGTTCCAAGTACATATATACTCTTCTGAAGCAGACATACACTTCATTATGCTCCCACCCCTCCACAGTCTTGTCTCCCTCATGTCAGCTACCTCAGAAGCTAACCTGGGTCCATACAAGAGTCCAGCAAATTTATTGGTGAATTGTTTATTTGGAAAAAAAAAAACAAATTGAAAATGACAAACAAATAGAAGTACTAAGATTACATGTTTTTATGCCTTTATGCTTTTGAAATATTTTTTCAGTCACTTTTGATTTAAAACATTAAAGTGTTCTGCATTGTGGGAGGCCTAGCTTCAAACATCTTTTGAAAAAAGGGTTTGAGCCCACATGCTACATTATGGGAATGTTAAGTGAAGTTTTGGGCTTTCCTCAAAGTAAAACAACAAACAATTTTCTTTTTGCATTTTCATTGTTCAGAGCTTTTTTTCCTCCCTGTTTTCAGTTTGGCTGCCAAATTGAATACAGATCATCTGCACTCCCCCTGAATCAAATCTAGCACAAAACAGCTGCAACCATCTTTCAGATTGTACGGTGTTGATTACCTCCTAAGCTGCCCTGGAAAATATTACATGAAAGAGAAATGGAAATAATAGATCTGCCTTCAAGAATATATGTCTTGCATAAAAGGCCAGGTGTACATCACAGCTTGCAACTTTTGCTACAGGAGATAAAGTGGAAAGAGGATTAAGGGTCTGACAGCTGCTGTGTGTTGGTCAGCCTTTACTAGTCCCCAGGGCAAATGCCCCTCTTTAGCCAAGTATAGTCTACACCATCACTAATGCAGGCTTCAGGGCAGTTACAGAACTTGAGCAGGTGAAAGACTGCTTAAAGTAATTTTTTTTTCTACACTTTATCCAACAAGTTTACTGGGAATGAACTATTAGGCAAATTAGTAGGCAAATAGTGAAGACTTGAGGCAATAGGAGGCCAGTGTCTCAACAATGTAGCCCCCAAGAAGAGACACGAAAATTGAATTTTTTTCATTAACATTGCTAAATTTTCATGAAAGCAGCCAGTGAAATGTCCAGCTCTGTAAAAGCCACTTCTATGATTCTTTTAATATGGTTTTTTTCCTGATACAGCATGTACACACAGTGAAATAAAAGCTATAGCATATCTCAGTTACAATTGCAAAAGACAAACAAACACAAACCCCAAACTCCAAGCCCCAGTTTCTTCCTTCTTACTTTACTCACACAAAAGTCTCTTTGAAATTCAAAGAAATATCTGCCTGATGAAAGCTGCTCTACGTTGCAGCCCCCAATCCCTGCTTAGGGAAGAAATATTTCTAGATAGCAGCATTATTGTAACTAGAACTGGGAAAGTAACTTCTGTTAAGAAATCAGTGTCAAAATACTGTCTCTATTCTATCTATGTGCAGGAGTGCCAGATTTTCTACACTAGCTGGAAGACATAAATTATGAGCAGATAGCTTACTGCAATCAATAAGCATTCAGTGCAGAGCTAGATATTTGCTACTGTTGTTACCTGCCACATCTGCAAGGGAAGCAACAGCAAGAAACCCAACTCTGGCCCCACGCTGAGCATCACTTTAAATGATTTTTAACTAATTACTTAGAGAGGTAACTTGGTAGAAGCTTCTACCTTCTGCTTACATTCCAGCAAGCAGCACTCTGCTCTCAATAAGTATTTCCACAAACCATTTATTTTCAAGAATTTATATACAGGCTCCTGCAAAAGGTCAACACAATCTGTATATCAGAAAACCATTCAAGACTCAGCTTCTGTTTAAGGAAATAATGTGACGTTTTTAGTAAAATAAAAGCTGCCCACTGCTATATTTTATGTGAACTGTTATTGAAGAACAACTAGAACTAAGACCTGAAAATTATTTGTTTAAAGTTTTAGAAAACTCAAAAAATTGTTCTCCCAGCCCTACTGCATCTACTGATGGTTTATAAAAGAATTTATTTTTTCTCTCACAAGATCTTTTTGGTTGTAATAAATACCACCCACCTACCTGAGAACCCATCAAGATAAAAGATTCATGCACACTTCCTAGAACACCCTACATTTCAGTCAGTGCAGCAGATGCCCTTAGGGGAGCTATGTGGGTGAAACTCCAGCAGCCACCATGGACTGGTATGAACCTGCAGAGCCAACTGATAGAGAACAGGAGCACCCCATCTCCTGCAGACGTGCCACTCACACAGGGATCAGCCTTCTCTCTCTTCTCAGTACTAGTCTTCAAGGCAGACCACAAAGATGAGCAAGCAAATGAAATTAATAGCTTTGGCATGTACTAAATAATGAATTTTTTATTTAATGGCTCACTGTAATTCACCCCCAAGATAATCCCTCCATGCATTTTAATGTGATGAAGGAAGTCTCTTTCTATGGGAGATATTCACTCAATCACCTACCTTTCCCCTTGCTAATAGCCCTCTTCTCCACTAATCTCTCCTCTATTTCACAATTATTATCTGATTTTTCTCTCAGATGATCTAGCTGGTTTTTAGCTTAATACAGAGCAGTTATTATCAGACTTGATGCCCCAAACCGTTGACTTTTTCTTTTCAGTTACATCAACTGACCTAATCCAAAACTCGTTCCCTAGTATTCCCTCTTTCATATGGCATCCTGCCCTGCTCTAGATGAGCTACATAACATCCTAAACTGTTCCTCAAAAACTATGCAAAGCCAGAAGCACAATGAGAGAAATGCAACTGGACACGGAACAACTCTATTTGCTAATCCTGCTGGGAAAAAGATTGCCACTGGCATATACAGCACCCTATTTCCAAATTTTTAACAAGCAGTTTCTTAAGAAACTTCCACCTTAACTAACAATTGCCAAGGAGAGCAGTGGGTGGTGAGGAATGAAAGGAAAGACTGCATGAAGGGAACAACATCCAGAACGTTCGCAGCTTGCCAAACACGCTATTAACCAACAGTAATTATGGCACAGCGACCTGCTGCTGTGGGAGCCGGGAGGCCTGAAGCTACCACCCTGGCTCAGTTAGCCCCACCTGCCCTACCAGTACCAGCAGGATTTAAGGCAGAGAAAGCCCAACAATTAAGGGCTAGCAGAGAAACAGCCTGTTTCTGCAGGGAACAGGAGGCTTGGCTGGGAACTCCTTGCAGGTGGTATCTTGCCAAAGGCTGTCAGCCGGGCGGCTCTTGGTCTGATGTGCTCTTGGCAGCAGGGCTGCAGCTGCCAGCTGAGAGAGGTGGCAAACAAAGCTGTCCGTGCTGGACTCGCCCTGCAGGAGAAGGGGCTCATGGTGCAGCTTCTGTCAGCTTTGCACGTTGAATTAAGGGTTGGAAGTCAATTGTAGGATAGAGTGTTACCCAGTTTCTGGAAGCCCTCAGGACCACAGGCCTGCAGGGGCTGAAGGAACTCCTGCTGTCGCTGGGTTTCTGGAGCACACAAAGTCTTTCTGCAAGCGCTGACTATTGCTGCTCTCAGCCTCAAAGCAAAAATTCATTTGTATGTTCTTGACAGTATTTAGTACTTAAAGAATTTGATAAATCAGGTAAAAAAAAGGTGTGGCTAGAAACTTTTCATTCCCCCAAATTTGACTAATTATTAACACAACAGTAAGTCAATTCAAATGTAGCAAATAAACCCCTTAATCTTCAGTCGTTTCAGAACTATTTTTAATGTACATTCCATTTTTTCCTCTAACAATAGTTCTCTGCCAGGGAGAACAGTGTATTTCAGGTTGGGAGAGCACATAAGGTCCTCAAGTAGCAATCAAATGCACTACGTGTGATTAAGTGGTTTCTACTTCCAGATCTATGCTTTTGCCTCTTCCTTCCTTCTCCTGCCTCTGATGTTGTGTCATGACTGTTCAAATCCAGCCCTGACAAAATTATCTAGGTTAAAAGAACCCCTATGGTTAAAGGTCTTGCAGTTCATCCAGATAGTTTTGCCAAGAGAGTGAGTACAGCCTGCCTCAAAGGTGGCAAACCCAAGTGTACTAGTTTGCGATGGGGTAGGGAGCTGTAACCTCACAACCTGCTTAAGGGGAAGCTGGAATGGTTTTTCTCATTGTGGCTCAGGGTTTTCTGTGCTAGTCTTATGGACTGTACTTGGCTTCCATATGCAGTTTTGTTGCCAGAGATCATATTTTTATGTTGGAGCCTAGACAAATAAAAGAGAGATTCAGCTAAAGATCAGCACTGCTGATACCTTGGCTGTTATGCAGCTTGTTCGGGAAGAAACCGTTTCAGACTCAGTTTTTATGACAATATATATGTTTGAGATACAATGATGTATGTTTGCTGTGAACAAGTGCACACTGCTTAATGAGTGTAGTTAAAGCATAAAGCTGACCAATATTGGCTGGTAAGGAAAACTGAGCCAATCATGGTGAAATTGAACTGTTGTGCCTGTGTGTTGTTACAAGTTTATCTGAACTGCAGCTAGAGCTGAGTGCTTGGATACGGTGAGGGAAAGGTGATGAACTGCATTCTCCTGTGCATTACTAATGAGCACTCTTTGGTACTTCAGGACTAAAAAGGACTGGGAAATAAAGGTTATTCTCATCACCACCGAGCAAGATATACTTTACCCTTTACTAAAGCTCATAATGAAGCTCTATGCTAAAGCAGAGCTATGTGATTACTCTTCTTTCTAATTACAAAAGCAGCATCTGACCATAATATTAACAAGGCTAGGAAAACATAATCCAGCTATAATGGCTGGATCTCAAGCTTTACTGAATTTCTTATGCTGGTCATATTACCTGAGGAAGTATTTCTTATACAAGGAGCTCATCCAGTAGTTTTCATCCTGGACATTGTAACCTGAATATCTTGGTCAAGTTCTTTCTAACATCTTCTTACCAAATTAAGTATTACAGTCTGCTTTGTGATACAGTAATTTTAATCACCTGTATTAAGAGAGGCCTTTAAAATTATATTACGCTTTATTGAAGACTGGTGTGCATACAGATGCTAGAGGGTATAATATTGTTCAATGGAGTTGCTAAAGTGATTATAATGTGTTCATAGGTTTTGAAAGCACAGTGCTATTGCCAGTGTCTTCTGTGTCAGTGAATGCAGATCAGTCTCCTGTGGCAATATTGCCATGAGAATTCTGTGGCATGTCTCTAGCATCAGGAGAGGGCTCTATTCCTAGTCCTGTATAACAGTTTGCTTAATTGTGGGTGGTATCTCTCAGCTACAAAAATCTGGTTGCCTCTATCAATGACAATTATGAATGCTTCTTGATCATGAATATGAGTTTCAGACAGAGCTTCTGGGAGAAGACTTTCTACTCTAACTGACCTTTTCCACCCATCAGTATTTCCTTTCTTTCAAAATATTGGATCATCACTCAAGTGATGTAATTATAAACAGAGGAAAGAAACATCTGCCATGCAGTTGTGAGACTTGTCCATGTGAACAGATCTTGTATAAATAGATAGAAATATAGAAAACATACAGGCATGGGCCCTTTAAAGACAAGGTACTAAATTCCTCTGACATATCTCTGAGTTTGCTGATCCCTGAACTACTGTACAAAAGCTTCAGGAGAAAGAGCAAACTCTCTACAGTTTCTGATGGAGCAATTGTAGATGCCTGGTCCCAAGGAACAATTCCTGAGTGGCGCTCAGCCATTCAGGTGCAGCACCTGAATTCCTGATGGGGATGTCCTTCTGACCTTAACTGCTCTTTGCCCAGGGCACAGGTTGCTCAGCTGTCCTAAAATGAGGCTCCTAAGTCTTCTGTTCACAGTACAGGGAGTGTAGGTGCCTAATGCAGAGTTACCTGTAGGCCATGGGCTGAGACACCAAGTGCTATAGCTCATCAGTCTCTCACTTGACTTGTCCCAAAAATTCCTAATCCAACACCAACAGTGGTCTGTCTGTTTTGTTTTGTTTCCTGTTTTTGCTTTAAATAGTAATGATGAATCTGATTAGCTGAAAGACACCAGATGCTATGGCAATATAATACTTGAATAACAGATGCGAGAACAGACTCTGGACTTGTTTCATGCAACATTTTATTTAGTATTATTTAATATTTTCTTGTGCAGTGGAAGCAATGCTTTCTGCTCTTTCAGAAGCTCTCTACTGAATAATATGTACAAAATCAGGACCATTATTATTTAATGTAGATATATATTTATAAACCTGAGAAAATAACATTATATCTAAAAGAGCAGTATATCTTTTGAAATATGATATAATCAGAGAAGGATTAAATTAATAGGACTGATCTGTTTCTGTCATCTTGCCTAGGTAAAATAATCCAACATGATACTTACAGATATAGGCTATCAAAATGTATAAAGACCTGTTACTTTTGATTATGTATATAGCATAAAAATATAGAATACAACTCACTGCATTGAAAATCACAGTATTTTAACATTTTATTCTGAGAAAAGCCATAAATGCTCATATTTACTGATAGCTATTCAAAAGGAGTTTATTTTTAGCTAATATTATTTACGAATCTGTAGTTTTAATGAGAAATCCAAACTATATGTAACTAGAAGACTTCAGTATCAAATACAAATAAATAACCCTACTTGTTTGTGTCCAAGTTACGACTGGTTCATTGGCAGTTAGCAGCATGGTGCTGTGTTTGATAACAGCAAGAATGAGAAATCTAAGTTGGTAGGTTTGCAAATCCAGTGAACAGAAAGGCTGCTGATACTGCCTGAGCTATGGCAGAATGCACTCTGGCTGGAGACACTCCTCAGCTTTCTCCTGAATAAATTGTCTTGGTAGGAACACGTGGGCACGCCCTGTGAGAGCCCCTGCTTGTCCCATGATTCCCAAAGATGAGGTCCCACTTAAGATGGGATGCCTCTGTGAGGAGACTTAGCCTTGTGTCAAGGGAGGATGATGCAGGTGGAGTCCTTTTGCTTTGGCAGATACTGCTGACAGCTGCTCTTGGAAGAGCAGCCCCAGTAGGTAAAAGCCTACAGAGACGAAAATTCCCTTCTTCTACAACCTGAACTTTACCAAAGGCAGGCCACAAACCTGGGCTGGTTCCTTCCTCGTCACCCTGACCCTGTTCTGTGGAACAGCTTTGGAGAATATCCTCTTCAGAGAGCCTCCAGTACTAGATGCAGCCATGAACAGCATATAATCAACAAAGCCACACTGGCAATCTTTAGTGTAGGAATGTGACTCCAGTGCTGCTGGAGCATTTGCCATCTAATTTCAGTAACTTCTCCCAACCAATAGAAAAATCCCCGAGACAGGCTTGGCTGCCAAACATTACAGGCTTTGAAGTCTGATGGCAGGTAAAAGCTGTATGTCAGTGACCTACTAAAACATCAAAAGGTATGTCAGAGAATGGTCTTGCAGGGCTCAAGCTGGAAAGCTAAAAGAAAATCCTCAGAGATAATATTAAAGGACTTCAAAGGTAGGAGACATGCAGAAGTTCAACAAGTCAAAATCAGACAGAGAAACAAACATTTTCTCTGATGAGCAGAAGTTGGAAAGGAAAAAAAAGGGAGAAATACATACTGATTTTATGCTCCCATGGTACACGTTCTGTACCAGAAACAGCTATCTTGTCTTCCAAGTGTATCGCTGTGCTCAGAATACAGGCATACACAGTTAATGCCTTAAAAGGAGACTAATAACAGATACCCACATTTTTCTTTTATACTCACATATCTAAAGGTACTGTAGAACAGATTTCTTTTTTTATAACATTATTTATCACAGTGTAGCAAGTATGTAACAGTGAAGATCAAGATTCAAGATCAGGTTCTAATCTTACAGACTCCAACATGTGGGACCTAGCATACTCAAAAGTAAAGGCATTAATGTAAGAAATAGATTAAGCTATGGATTAATCTCAATACTGTAAGGGCTTTTTTTAATAGTCTCTGGTACTTTATCTCTCAAGCAAGGATTTTTCAGCAGTAAAAACCAGAGAACATAGAATTTATGTAGGTAAGGCTTCAAAATAAGAATAATTACCAGGCTGGGTAGAACCAGTGTCTTGCTTCTCATAATAGTGATGAATGGATGCTTGAGAAACATACGAAAACTGGACAGGAATATTTTCCTGAACTTCCAGCCATTTGCAGCTGAGAAACTTCCTGAACCAAGCATGACTTTTGTATCTAGTAATTCTCAGTGAATTCCTCTCCCATGAACTTCTGTAATCCTCTCCTGAAAATTTTTAGCAAACACATTCTGTAGCAGTGGGTGTTCCCAGCTTTACAAACAGACACTGCAAAGAATTATTCTTTTTTTTCTTCTTTGCTAGTTTTGATATCTGAGAGTCAAATCTACTGTACTGAGATTCAGTCTGGGTTTCTGAATCTGGCTTCTGCCACAAAACCTGTTCTGGGAAGACAGGCTTTATCAGAACAAGCTGCAGGAACAGATTTTTCATCAATGCCACTGTGCAACAACTGAAATGAATTGGAAAAGAGAAGGAAATAGCAGCACCATATGATCTTGAACATCAAAATGACCACAGGAAGACATGTTCAAAATCCATTAGAGCACACTTGTGTGTGCTTTTTGTGGTTTACCACGGTGCCAGAGTGCACAGGGCTGTAGTTAAAATTCCACTGATTTTTTTTTCCCTCTTTGTGAAGTTCTGTTTTCAATTTTCAGTGTGCAGCAGCAGTGTTACCAAATATGGGAGAATCTGTGACCACTCTGGACCTATATCTCTGCACTGGGAATGCATAACATAAATGGATTTCTTTTTAAATTCCTTTTTCCTTGTTATTCCAATGGTAAAGCACTGATTTCCTGTAGCCTCCAACATGGACACAGAAGCTTATAGGCAAATGATAAGACAGATCAGCTTGCTCCCGCTTTTCATCCGCACAATTAAAAAAAGAGAAAGAAGCTGTGAAAAGGAATGTTGTTGAATATATACAATACAATAAGTGGGTTAAGCTGTTCAGATCACCTGCTTCACATGCAACATATTTTTTTTAAATTTAACTCCTTCAGGAGAAAATAAACAGTTCCCTTATCCCTAGGGTGGTAGCAAGCCCTAACAAGGAAAAGCAGGACACATTCCTTTCTTCCTTCCTTTACAACCAATCACTGAATTGCTCCCAACACATTCCAGAACTGCTAGGATAGCTTAATTGTCTTCACCTGGAGGCCACTGCCTGAGTTCCTGTCAGTTAATATAGCACCTAGGGAGTGAGGCACTGTGATTTCTTTCTGATGAAAGTGGGTTAAGCACTCAGCCCCATGGTCATGAGCAGTTTCATGGGTTAATTTGCATATGAAGATTTATGAGTTTCTTGGGTGTAACTGTGCCTATAGAAGTTTGAGTCTGTAAGTGTCATCAAACGTAATTCCTCCCTAAAGACTTAGAACAGATATGAGAAAGATGAGGAACTGTTTACTGTAATAAGTTGTGGTTACAAGTGAAATCTTTAATTGCTTCCTTGCAATGAAAGGTCTGCATGGAGAAGGGAATGTTGCTGGTTTGCTTTCACTGGTGGTGAAATAGGGAAATTTCCGTAATAATTCATGATCAGGTGTGTGGTGTTATTCCACATGGCAGCTGACATTTTGCAAAGCTATTCAGACAATAATTCTTGGCCCAAAATGTTGTCAACCAGTACTCTGGGTCATAATTTCTCATTTCCATAGTTACCATTCACACAGAATGTCAAGAGGAGTCTCAAGTTTCAAATTGGTACTACTAATCAGTAGTAAAACAACAAATGAGTAGCTAGACAATTAGACTAGAAAAATAAAAATACTTATGTGTATGGACTCTAACCACAGTTTGCCATTGTTATGCACTGTTCTATTTCCACAATATTTTATGAAGTATTTTGTAATAAGCTTTAAAACCTCACTTGTGTTGTCTGATTCTGTTCCAAGTGAAGTGAAATATTAACAGTAATTCTGGAATATAATTGAAAACAGCGTTTTAACTGACGACATTTTGACAGTTTGATGAAATACCAGGGAGTTTGATAAGACGGCATCTTATAAAAATATTGCCTAGATGGAATAAATTTCAACAGACTACAATAAAAGTCAGAATAAACCAGTGATAGCTCATCATTCATATGTCCACTGCAGAAATGAAAATAGAGTAAGCAAGACCAGAAGGCCATTACTAAGGCTTGAAAATTATGATAAACAAAGTAAGTAAAAACGTGCAATACCACAACCAGGATGATAAACAGGAGAGTTATTAACAATTCTATTTTCACCTGAGTGACAAAGGTGTCTTAATCATATGTAGTGCTCTTACTAGAGTGAAGTTCATGATATAATCTTATTCTTAAACACAAAAGATAATTTTCTTTGATAAACAACAAAAAGCACCTGACAATGTTAATCCACTTTGATTTTATCTCACATATCACTCTCCAGATACATCAACTACTTAGTTATATAGGCATTCTTGGGAACTTATTTTTTCTTCATTTAAAGAACCTTATCATACCACAGGAAACAAATGGAATATCTGTTTCTCAGGTGTCTTGTACAAATATGCTTTTCCACTGCTCCCATAACTACTGAAACATTACCTAAAGTAGATCAACAGTGACTTAGACTGGTTTTACCACTGTGACAGCAACAGGAATTTGCTCATTTAATACACCTTAAATGAGAATAATCAAATGAAAAGAGTTATGTAAATTAATAGCTCAATAGTTGGGCTACTAAAATTTTTTCTGCACAATGTTTTACAGATATTCCATAAAATCGAAGTTAGGAAGGCAAAAAGAGCTGAGTTGTTTCACCAGAGAAAAGCCTGTGCTTAGTGCACAGTCTCCCCAAATATATACATGAGATTTGGGGATGAAGATCAAATGTGCACAGATAAAGAAAATACCCCACCTGCAGAATTTAAATTATCTGTCCAGAGCACAGCAAATGCAGACATTGCTGTCCATGAAGCGTGTATCACAATTTCCTTTAGCGTTTGGGTTTTCACAGCGCTGTACCCGCAGCTGAGTCCCGGACAAAGCTAACGCTGTGGCACCATCCTGTGGCACACCTGGCACTTGCACGGCTCCAGCTGCTCTTCCAGCGGCTGTCACCCGCCTGCGACTGCTCCACTGGAACGCTCTGCAGCTTTAGTTCCATGTCGCTTTCTGCGGCTAAGTATCACATTGGCTACTCTAGCAAAGTTTCACCTTGTTCTTGGGAAAATGGTTTGAAGGGAAGGGAGTTTTCCCTACTATTCTAAAACTGATCCAAATATACTCCTCAACCTATGGCTAGTATGATATAAACAAATAAAATATAGATTTGGGAGATAGGTAGTTGAAGAAGAACTGCTGAGATAGGACGAAAATGTTAATTCCAAAATTCTGAAACAAACTAGAATAAGACTGTGGGATCGGTTTGGTGGGAAATACTTCCAACAAAGTCAGGGTGGTATATAACTTGAGAACAGGCAATACAGTATCTCACTGTAAAAAGGAGGGAAAGGACAGAAATTACTCATGTCTGAAAAGACCCTGAATTTGAATTGTCTGCAATAATTTAAAGCAAATAATGAAGTGTTGAATAATCAGTGTACACAAGATTATATTTGATTAGCTGGGCTTTCCTCAAAAATAACTTGATTTTCTAGGCAAACACAATGTTGTCACACAATGTGACTGAAGTGAACATTAATAAAACACAATATATGGTGCTACTCAGAAATTTATTAATTAAGCTGGGAAAGTTGATCTTTTTTATAAGGATTATAGTACAGGGAAAGAACTGGGTAAAAGTGGTCAGGCGCCGAATGATTTCTAACGATGAATCCAATGTTGTCATTAATGACGTGACACAAATGTTGCCAGTGCTCTATTGACAAAATAAATTAGAATATGTCATTAATATAATGCAGAAAAAATGATTGATTCCAAGAAATTGAGGCATGAAATGTAATTAAGTTCTACAAGACACACTATAACATCATACTTCTGAAGAATAAAAATTACATAGCTTTAAAGCTTTAGAGTACTTTAATCCTTATTCTCACATTTGCTTCACTTTTCTAATAGCTCACTTATGACTTGTTATTTTACTGAAATGCAGCAAATTCAAAGAGCACAAGTGAAAATATCCTCAAAATATTGACACTATGTTCACTGTGAAATTGCATTTTGTGTTCAAAGGACAGGTGTCAAATCTAGAATTTTTAGAGAACCTTAAGGTTAGTTTGATTTATTGTGCAAAAAGTTTGGAAGATGAGTTAAGTTATTTTAAACCAATGAGGTACTGCTTATGTGTCTACGATTTAATCAAATAAACTTGCAGATTAAGACTTGCTACTGTGTATGGGAGGTTCCAATATCCATCTCTAGAACTTCCAAGGAAAAACTATTATGACTTGAAATTATATTTGTAGACCTCCCTCCTTTTCTCTTTCCTCCTTCTCCAGGCTTCTGTTGCTCATTTTAACCTTCTCTTCTGAGATTTCAATTGCTACTTTGCTTCCCTCCTTCACCCAGTGTGGAAGTCAGTGCTCTGCTTTCCCTAAGGTCATACATAATTCAGGCATGTGATCTTTTCCTCACAGATATTCTCTTCTCAGAGCACAGAAAGTACCAGCTATGGTTGTGCTACCCAAGTCTTATTTCCATTATGAAAAGAAAGCTTCATTTTTTTCTTATTGAGAAGACCTTGGAAAAAACAGAGACATATGTTTCTTAAAATGTGAAGGTCCTCCTGCAACTGGAACAATTTCTTTAAACTGTGACACGGCACAGAAGAGGAGTCTGCTGAGCACCCACCTGAGAAACAGCAATTTCAGTGGTACCTGAAGTAAACTTTTCAAAATGTGCCTGTAAGAGCTACTCGGTACTTGTATGTCTTGATCTCTTGCCTGCTTTTAGCAATTTTATTCACCCTCCTTTCCTGCTAGACTGCAGGGTTTCTTGGGATGGAAAGTATTTCAACAATACAGTCCAGACAACACAATTGCTTGGCTTCTCATTTACCAGGTAGTCACGTGAATCAAGCCATGATTTACAATTCCAGATTACAAAAGGAAATATATAACAATCTTAAAAATTAGGGCACAGGTGTTTCTGAAGGTCAAATATTTGGCTCAACTAAGTTTAGGAAAATAATCAGGAGGATTAAGTTTATATTTCTTTTGGCTTAGTTATACACAACTACTAGAGGTTTGATCCCTAGAGTATGTGGTTACTTCTGCTGTCTATTTATGCTATTCCCACCAAGTTAGTGTGAAATAAACTGGCATGTGAACATTCAGTACATTAACTAAGCTGTGATAATAACAAGGAAACATGTCTTTACTTGTGGTAAAAAGTCACTCTCATTTCAGATAACAGTGCAATTGGCAGCTGAGTTTTGAATTGGAATGATGTAACTTGGATGATTATTTACTTCATATTTAAACTGTGTACCGTCTATTTATACGTTCTGCATTAAGATGGACTGTCTGGGTTCAGTCTTGTTGAGCTGGAGTGAAGAATCCTGCTCTACCTTATAAACTGTGCCTTAGCTGGCAGGCAGAGGGTGAGCTTTCAGCTGTGGCTTAGGGTGTAGCTCTCTGTAGGAAGGAACAGAGAATTTTCTCACGTTTAGAGACATGCAACTCTATCCCTTAAGGCTGAAGAGTAATATTTTCTTCCTTCTGCAAGAATGAGATAAAACTTCACTATTTATGTTTTTCTCTGAAAATAAAAATTTTTTTTCTGAACCAAAAAGGAAAAAGTGTGTCTGTGCATCTCTGTATTTTATATATAGATATAGATATACACATGCACACATATGTATATCCATATACCTACACAAACTTCCACTGTTTTTTAAAAAAAACTTGTAAAACTCTGGCTTGTACAGCATTAAAGCAACTATCCTGCTGGGTAACACATTTGATATCCATCAGATCCCCCAATAAATTCAGCTTAAAATTTTAAATTCCAGTGGACATGAGTTAGACTAAAAAGTCCTGTTAGCAGTAAGATCTAATATTAATACATCAGTAGCAAAAATTATTATTAGCATATCTTAGTAGCAATATTTAATATTAATAAATAGTAGCATTAGTAGTAACATGTAGTAGTAACATCCTTTCTTTAAAAAAAAAGTAATATCCTTTCTTTAAAGAAAAAAGAAAAGAAAAAGGAGTAGAATACTGGCAGCTTATTTCTACATATATTCATGAAAAGGAGCTTCACATTTCTTTAAAACTTTACTGTTTTCTTAAGATTCCTCAGGGGTTTTTGCCTCTTCCTCTACTGTTATTGATCCTATTATTTAACAAATGCCCACATTTTCACATCTCTGAATTTTACTTCTTAAATTACACATTTTATTACCTATTCTACAATATAATAGGAATGTATCTCTTCCTGCTTGTTCTATGCAATTAAGAGGTTTATTACTTTAATAACTACCCTTGTTTCCTCGGCCTTCTTCCCTCCTCTCATTCTAGACCATCTTTGCTAAAGACCATCTGGATGATCTTGAAGGTATCCTCCGGTCTTTTTTTTTATGATTCTATGATCTTTAATCAACACTGAGAACTAAAGTATCACTTGGTTTCCTCAGTGAAATTTAAAGGTTCACCACTTCTGCACCTTCTGTACAGTTCCACTGCATTCTTTGTCTCTCATCACCAGACAAGTATCGGCTGTCCATGACACACATCTCCTTGTTATGTCCTACTCTGTGAAGCGCGTTTTCCTTGGGTGAAGCTTTGAGAGAGGAAGAAGGCAACGAGATCCAGTGTCTTGGAAGATTTTTTGTATTCAAAGATAATGGATCTAAATCAACATCTCAGTTAGGACAACTACTGGAAGCCAGTGCTGGCACTGGTAAAACACTCTTTAGCAGAAAATGTTGCTAAGTAAAGCAGATGGATTCTGCATGTGTGGCTTCTGGAATAGTCCAGAATAAGTTTGCCCCAGAAGTAGTCTAAAATTGCCCAAGGAACATTAATTAAGGTGGTATCAGGATGCAGCCTTTATGGCTTCGTATGGTTTTTATCACAGTATTGCTACCTCATTCAGTGAGTAGACAGCTATTTGATACTAATTTGCAATACTGAATTTATCTGTAATTAGTGACTAGCAACAGACTTAATGAATACCATCAAAATATGATGCAAAATCTATAAATATATTACAATGCTAGTTCTTTTTAAAAACACTGTGTTTAAAGAAAGCTCCACTAAGCTGCAACTGCTTAGTAGCACAGCACTTCTGCAAAAACTTCTAGTAGCACATATTTCTGCAAGTACCTTTCTGGTACACCTCATGATAAACATTCTGAAAATGGAGAAAAATGCAACTGTAGGCCAACTTTGAATGTGTTAGATAAAATACACTGAGGCAGCATTCTGCAATGATTTTGTGACAGAATTAAAGTGGTAGTTCAGATCATCTTATTAGCATTTATCTGCCTCAGCTGTAGAACTGTCATTTTTTCCATCATCTCCTGCCCCATATGCAATAGAGCATATGTAATATGTAACAGAGCAGGCCTGTAGGCAACAGCCTACTTACCTATCCCATCAGAATCCAGCACAGGCTCATGCAAGAAGGCAACTGGGATTGTTTAGTCTGGAGAAAAGAAGGCCAACAAGAGACCTTCTTACTCTCTGCAACTGCCTGAAAGGAGGTAGTAGCAAGGTGCATGTAGGTCTCTTCTCCTAAATAACAAGTGATAGGATGAAAGCAAATGGCCTCACATTTCACTGGGTGAGGTTTAGATTGGATATTACAAAAAAAATTCTTAACTGAAAGGGCTGTCAAGCTTTGAAACAGGCTGCCCAGAGAAGTGGTTAAGTTACCTAAATTACCATTTCTGCAGGAATATAAAAGATTATAAAATCTACATGTGTATATATATATATATATACATATATACACACACACTGTATAAAAGATTATAAAATATAGATGTGGCACTTAGGGACATGGTTGAGTGGTGGACTTGGCTGGGTTAGTGCTGGATTTGATCTTAAAGGTCTTTTCCAACCTAAATGGTTCTATGCTCCAAAGAACTGAACTTGAACTCCCTGTCAAATAATTCTCCTACCATGTTTCCCCTATCTCCTCTACCAAAGATTGGTAGGTCAGGTACCACAGGCTTCTGGTCCAGCCCACTCCATCTCCCACCTCATTAAGTTGCCTTCTTTCAGCCTTTTTCTTCTCCAGGCAATTAGCTCTAAATCCCTCCTTTCTGTTTCGCTCAGTATTTCTAAATGTCCTCTGCTTGTTTTGCAACACGTGTCCACTCGGCTTTTCTTGTCTAATCATTTAATTCCCTCCCAATGCCAGAATCATCGTCCAACCCATGCAATCTTCGTGTCCAACTGGTCTCCAGGTCCTCCTTCCACTGCCTTCCTAAACCAACGTGGCTCAGATTCCTTTCCTAAATATCATCTTGTTAAGCCACTCCAGTTTCTGTACCCCTTCTTCATTGATTTCTTGTCAAGCCATTTCTTTCTCTTCCGCTCAGTCTTGCCTCATCCTAATGCATTCCTGTCATTCCTAAAGTAGTTTTATTTGTTTGCATTCAGATCAGTAGGATAATTCTGAAAGTCAAAAACTGTTACCTATGCTCAGTCACCATTTCAAGCTGCACTTTGGCACAAAACACCCATTGCAGAAAAAGCCTTGGAGCCTGCACAGTACTTGATCAACAACAGATTGCCCAGTCTGTTTGGAGAAAGGCTGCTTAGATGACATGACCTGTAAGGTTGGCCAATATGAGCTGGGAGGAAACAGATGCTGCATGGTTGCTTTAGAGTGTGGTGGAGGTTGCTCAGCTGTGGGAGCTGTGAAGGACATGAACACAACACATGATGGAATCTCCAGCACTGCTCGTAGCCTAAAGCCAAGAACTGCTACAGAACACATAAAAATCTATTTCTGAAAAGCCAGTAATTTGTCAGTGTGAAGGAACAAATGAAAAACCTACTCATTAATGCTACATGAATATCACATGTGACCTGTTATCAGTGTTTACAACCAGACCATTAGGCTCCTAGAATGTTCGGTGTCTCTGACATGGTTAATCAGAAGGGCTGCTATAATAATTGCCAACTTGTGAAATAATGGGTGGAGAAAAGACTTCAGTTTTAGAAATCCATTTCAAGTTACGACATTGCTCCTTCTTTGTCTACCTTTCTTCAGCTGGTGAGTGTGTAGCAAAATGGTAATTGAGCCAGTGTTACTAAATGCAAAGTACTGCATACAGAGGAGAAATTCTAATTTTACTTTAATTCTCAAAAAAAGATCTGAACTATACTGATACAAAACAATGATTAAGGACTACTGTGTTTACCAAGCACAGAACTTTACTGGAGATCGTGCACTTTATACCAAATAGTTTGAAACTTCCTGTAATGAGAGGAAGTAGGAGACAAGTTTCCAGGAATATGCCAATGGGGAGAAGAGTTTTGTGGAGTGTAAAACTGGACCCTCATACTCATAATAAGCAAATAGATCTGCAGACAGAACGTATTAAAATCCTTGTTCTATTAGCATTCTTTCTACATTTCCAATGTTAAAAACAAATTATATTGTTCAAAAAACATGCCATCATGATATGTATTTGTGGTCATAGCTCCTGGAAAACAGGAAGATAGATCTGCTGAAGTATTATGGTTTAAACCTAACATCTGATACCTTATGACCAAATAGAAAACAGAGAGATTATTCCCTTTTGGAACAATTTTACGAATTTAAGCTCCATCACCTGAAATAAGAAGGAACCGTGACATAAACAGTGATGATGACACAGCTTTCCAAAAGTTATGTCTTTCATATAAGTTAGTCTCTGCCAAATTCAATTCTGTTGCAGACCATGGTGATAAAATACAATGATCTAAAAGCTTGTTATATTCTCTTAATACACTGAAAAAAATTATTTTCCCATTGCTTCATTCTAGGAAATAATTGGACCACATTGGCATGACATCTTATATTAAATTGTTGTCTAAGCTGAGACAGAAAATTTATGAAAACTTTCAGTTTGCATCATTATAAATCAGCAAATACATTTATGAGCAAAGATAGAATCAGCTGAGAAGCACTGTTTATAAGGGAATTATGAGGCAATCTCAATAAAATAATTAGAGCTCTACCTATGAAACAGATACTAGTTGTAAACATGTTTGAAATGCCTTTCTTTAAATTACTGAATTCAGATATCAAACTTGACAGCTTGACTTTGCAAAGATCCATGACACTGTTCATAAATGCCTTTTTCATAAAATGTTCCTTAAGAATTTCTTTCTGTTTTCTCACTTTTGGATAATAAATGGAACACTTTTTAAACCAAGCATTATTCTAGGTATGATAAGGAAGTTAGCATCAATGACTTCTGGTCTTCTATTTATTATGTATCTAACAAAACATAAAACAATACAATATTTGAGATAAGCCAGAAATAAACATTGAGCAGTGAAATACCTTGGCGCTTTCAGATCACCAAAAGCTATCAAGATCAAACTGAGCTCTGATCCACTTCAGAACAATCTGAACAGGAACATCTAGTTTCAGTCTCCATTTTTCTACCCACTCACCTAGTCCTAACAAGGTAGGCAAGAGAAGCTCAAAATCATAACTGAAACTTACTGTTCATAAATGCAGAGTACTGTATTTTGGAGGAAAAAAAATCTAATTCTGTACTTTAGACAGATTGCCCAGTTAAACTGACTTACAAAAGGAGTATCAGCATTCTAAGCATCAACGTGAACAGCTCAGTTGAGACATCTTTGTGTAAGTGTGAAAGTCAGAAGCCAACTAACAGCAAAAGCAAATAAAAACAGCAAGGAAAATAAAACTCAGTTTTTAGTACAAATCAGGTGTTTTCTCTCTCTGCAAGACCAGTGTGCTTCCTGGACCAGCAGAATATGAGTGATTATGCTTACTGACATGAAAAATTAGAATGGGTGTCAAACATTATACTTTAGAAAGAAATAATTGTGTAAGTGTTTGAAATCAGAGTAAAATCCACTAAGAAAGCAGATATGTGGAGTCTATCCTGTCTATAAGAGTATATGGTACTATCCACATACAGAAAGAAGACCAGATAATTTCTGTGTCTGATATAATAACAGTAATTCCTGTGTATTTTCACATTTTCACCCAGACTTATAAATTTATGAGCTCTGCTTATAAAGAGCAAGCTGCTGTCTTGTATATTGGAAAGGCATGAGGTACTAAGCAGAGGCAAGAGTTGCTTGTACAGAGGCTAGATCACAGTCAAAAAATCAAAAAATCCAAGTATATAAAGCAAAAATACAGACAGAAGTCAAGGAATTGCGCAAAGTAGACTTGTGTGTAGCAATTAAGTACTTGTGGGTTACAATGTCAGTGAACAAAGATTAGGAAAAGCACCCCTATCAGTGGGAAAGTGAAATAGTAATGGCACAGAAGGTCTGCAAGCGTCAATTTAAAAGCTAATGCTCTGTACATCTAAGCATTTTTTTTCTACACAGCCCTTATCTTCTTCTGCCCATGCTACTCCCAGATTTTACTCAGTGCTCAGAAAAACTGCCTTCTCACATCTAAAGTTCTTGTAACACCCCAATCACCTAAGGGGCATGTAGCGGGTGGCTAAGAAAAGAGCAAGAACAAGAAGAGAAAATAGCAGGTACAGAGAAATGGAAGCTTGTCTTCTCTCTGTGTTCTGTAGATCAAAGAAAGTTTATGTCCATTTCAATTTCACACTGTAGGCCCCACTCTGAAGATCAAACCTGCATTACAATCAGCATTGGAGGTTTATGGGTTTTGAGTGGTTGATACCAGATCTACACTACTTCACCTGCACTGGAGTTTGAAGTTCTAAGAAGTGACTAAACATATAATGATATGTACATATATCTGAGCTGGCAGACATAAGCTGTATTAATCAGGCTTAATAAGATTATTGAGCATAATCTGTATCATTATTCATATACACACATTTGCACATATATGAATTGATACATGATATAATATAGCTCAACTTCTCATGTAGAATCTCCTTCTGTGAAACATCAAGCAACAAACTTAACGCCCTGTTGTACACTTCAGCAGAATCACAAAGCCTTATCACTTAATGGTGATGACTGCATTAACAGAACAGTTTAATTATTTCCCTGCAAACCATGCCAGAGTACTACTAAGTGATATATCTAGGAGATAACACAGATTTCACAAAAGAGACCACATCAATCCTTGGAACTTTCTTTCTTGCTCCACTGATTATTAAGTTTTCAATACCACATGACTTAACTTAAAATTTAAAAAGTCAACAATCCTACTGAATTTATATAGACTTAAAAATTAAACACATGTAAGTCTGCAGAGTGGAATCCAGCAATACATAAATCACCTTCAAACTTAATGGACATACATGATACAGTTTGCATCTTACAGTTTACCTCAGCTTACATAAATTAATCTCATTTTCTGCCACCTTTCACAATATTTGTAAAGTGCACACCATGATATTTATATGTTACACTGGACCTACAATAAACAACATGATTTTTCATTTAATTATTAGATGACATGTTGTTCTCAGAATATAGCTGGGTGTTGTATGCCAAGTGCCAACAGCAAATAATACAGGTTCTTCCTGTTCTAGGAGAAAGCAAATGGGAGCATCTTCTTATTTGTTAACCTAGAGTCCACTAAATAAAATGTATTCGCATAACTATTACTGGGACAAACATTCACTTCGTAGTAATTTCTTGTATTTCTGACTTTGACTTCTTAGAACTCAAGCATTTAAATCAAGAGTAGATGAGGATATGAACTGAAAATCTGAACTGTTTAGCAATTTTATTACTACTTATTATTATTACTCTTTGTTTTTTAACTATAGCAGATAGAAGAACTGCTTAGGCAGATACCATGGCTTAACACTTCAGACACAGGAGCTCAGCCTAACACTGCCTGTTTTGAGGTCTCCTGATGTCCACTATAGGGATTTAAGACTTTAATAGCAAACATACATTTTTCTTCCTACAGGCTTCAGTCTTCCAAAGTGCACTTTCTAATTTAAATAGTTTGCTTGCTATGTATATTCCTACTTACCTAGTAAGAAGTTTGAACCATACAATGCACTGTATTAAAAAGATGGTTTTTAATTTAATCTTACTATATGAGAGAAACTACACATAGTACCATTAATACAGGTAATGGAATTGCTACTGTTTGTTTCTTCCAAGCTACCTTTCCACCTCTAGCTTTTACATTTGAGATACACTTGAATTAATGTTGCTCTTATTTGTTACCTTGGAAAACTCTCAGAGTTGACTTGTACCAAGAATATCAAGCTGCAATGTATGAAGTATTGAAATGCAGCAGATTTCAAACTGAAAGGGGGAAAAAGAAGCATTTGTCACAAAACCATTTGATCAATGTGAGTGATTTTATCAAGGATATGCTTAGCCATGAGTGCTATTGGAAACTGATGAAATAATGGATCAATAAAAATCTCGTGTTTTGAACTAAGTGCCCATTTGTCAATCATGCTCAAAGTTACTTTGAAAAAAAAGCAACTTTCAAGAGTTGAGGCAGTAGAGGACAAAGTGGAGGTCTGGATGCATGAGGCAAGTTTCTCAGAAAATGACAGACGTGTGAAATTATTTAAGGAAAAGTTAGAAGAGAAATAAAATATGTACTGGGTCATGGTATTGGCTAGCGTCAGAAAGTGGGATGAGGACACTGAGCAGACAAACAGCCGAACACAAGTCACGGGGACATGCAAACAACAAAGGTCAGCACGGCCCAAACTGATGGACAGTTCATGGAAACCAGGTTAGGCTGTACTAGATAGCAACTTCTGCGGAAGGGTACAACCAACCTAAGCTTAAAGAGGGAAGAGGTATTTGTTAAAAAAAAAAAGACAGTATCATAACATTCTTGATCTCTGTGCTGATATTGAGATTAAAAGTACCAGCAAAACTGTACTACAAAGATTTGTAAACCTGAACATTCACAGAAATTTCCCTTTTGGCAATTATTTTAATATAAGTTTATTTTGATACCAAAAGTACCTCTTTTTTAGGTTCTCATACTCTACTCTCAAAGTATCTAAGATTTTGAAAACCAAGGTATCTTCATAAACATTCATCTTATAAAACATGAAGTAATTAATGCTGAGTGATTCTGCTATATATTTCCTGAGGATCTGAAACACTTCAAATAGTTTACAATTCCTCCCACCCACACCAAAATCACCAATGCACAGCACATATTTTAAAGCAGGGAGATTACTGATGTGTCTTAGGTCTCAGAACAAGTGGCAGAGAACTAGGTTCAACAGTAGTGACTCTAATGCTGTAAAAAAATTGCTAACAATTTGAGAGTTTGAGACTCCAGCTTTCACACAAAAACATAAACTTGCTTTAAAATGCCTGATGATACCAAGGATAGGGAAAGGGAGCAAGAAAGAAGAGTATATGTGGCGATTCAGAATGAAGAACCAGGGATTACCTCTCAAACTGCAGCTTCAGACCTGGTACTCCAGGCAGAAAAACTTGGAAGAAATAGGAATACCTGATAAATGGACTGACCTATGTGTGCATTCCTGTGCTACAGTAAAAAAAAGCACAACATTCACAGGTATTCAAATGTTTTTAAAAGCCTGTATGAGAACATTTTTCAAGACTAAAAGTAGATACATTGATTTCACCTGCATTTTGATCTGCATTTAAGTTTAATCAGAGAAATTGTTTTGTCATTTCAGTGTTAACCATGGCACCAATATAAGCTTTCAATATATGACCAATCAGTTCCCACAGAGAGTAGAGACACTTCATATACACCATCAGGCATCTTTCTGAGGGGTAGGACCACAGGGGAAGATCCAGTGTAAATACAGTTATGCTACCATGGGCGTTTTTTGCTGGTATAGCTCGACATGCCAATCTGTTATTAACTCTGCTGGAAAAAGCACCTGTGCGAGTATAACTGGTTTTTGTGGGACAAAGCTAGTTGGTATCTCCTGCTGTACCTGGCACGGCCCTGCCCTTTATAGGGATTATTTTCCTGTACTTACACGGATGACAACTCATTCCATTCTCCGCCTGACAGCCCATCTTGGCAGCTCCTTTCATGGCACTAACAAAAAAAACAAAACCAAAACCAAACAAACAAACAAAAAAAAAAAAAAACCACAACAAAAAAAAAGACAAGGTGTAGCAAAACCTATATGAAAGTTTCTCTGGAATTTTAAAACGTTTTAAATATTTTTTAAATTTTATTTTTATTCCGTCTTGTTACCACATTTACGAGCCATTTCTAGCACACACTCAGGAATCACACTGTACCCCTACACAAAGAGCCCCGGGAGAGTGGATGACCGGAGCCCGCTAGGCAGGAGAAGGCGCCTGGGAAAATTAACCCGCGGGTCTCGGGGGAGGCTCGGCCTCAGCCGCTCAACCCGAACCCCGGGCGAGGGCGGCCGGGACAGGCCCGGCCCCGCCGGCGCGGGAAGAAACGCCCCTTCTTCCCCTCCCCGTCGGCGCGGCGGGTCCGCCCGTTGGCAGGGACTGCCAGGGAGCGGTAATTGCCGTCCCGGCGTTGCACAACCCGCTCCCGGCGCGGCGCGGCCCGTCCTGCCGGCGGCGCGGGGCCGGGCGGCACCGCCCCCTCCCGGCATCCCTCGCTCGGCTGCTCGGCTCGGCTGCGCTCGGTCGGCGGCTCCGCGCTGCTCTCGCCATGGCCGCCTACAGCAAGTTCCTTACCGCGCGGCACTCCGCCATCGCCGGGGCCGCCGCCGCCTGCGCGCTGCTCTGCCTGCTCAGCAAGCGGCGGGCGGCCGCGCAGCACGGGTGAGCGCGGGGCCGGGCCGGGCTGCGGGGCGGGAGGGGCCGGGCGAGCCGCGGGGAGGCCGGAGCAGCGGGAGCTCTGCTCGCCCTCACGGCCCTGGGCCCGGCGGAGGGGCAGCCGCGTCCCTGTGCCGCACATGGGGCGCTGCCACCGCCGCCCTCTGCCCGGGGGACGGGTCCAGGGGTCAGCCTGCTTCCTCCCACGCCTTCCCCGGCATGAGGTCGGTGCCCCTCTTGCGAGCATCCAACCACCGCCGCCTTGTTACCCAAATTATTTTGGCTCTATTTTCCGGACTAGCAACGGGTATGAGCACTTGACTTCTAGGGGTGACTGTGTCTGCATAAGCAATTAATGGACTCAGCTGTTGTTTGCATGCTGCCTTGTGACAATAAGATACATGGGCAACGATTCAAAGGGACCGAATCTGGTGATGTTCCCTGTGAGGTTGCCTTGCAGGTCTGTGGTTCTAGGATGTGTATTCGTTAATGCCTTATAAAGCACTGGTGTCGCAAAGTGTGGCAGGTGAAGAATATATCGCAGACTCAGCCCTTTCACGGTTTTACTGTATTTGTGATTGTAGGTTGTTAACCATATGCTTAAGACCTGGTATGTTGTGATACTACAGCTGGGTATCTTGTAGGCACTACAAAATTATACTGAAATGGACTTACTCAACAGATTTAAGTAATAACATACCTGAGATTAAGCAACGATCCAGTTTTATTTTACCTAATTCCATTCATACACAATATCTGTAAGAGTTTCATGAAGTTAGGTAACTGTCGCGCAACATGGCAGGCATTGATACGCTGCTGACAAGTCATGCATTTGCTACCTTACATTGTTTTTTGCATGAGAGTTAAAACAAGATCCTGAGCTGTGGCTGGGAGTTACTCATCTATCAAACTCATAGGGAGGGGTGATTTTTTTCAAATATCTCTGTATAAGTTAGTGAAATACCTCTTTAAAAAAAGCAGAAAAGCTGTATGGAAGGGCACAAAAATGATGAACTCAGATTTTCACACCTAATAGAGTGGTATTTGTAGGAAATACTGGGCCATACAGATGTTCCAGGAGCAGTTATGTGTTAAGTCAGAACAAGAATATTCTTTTAAAGTGAATCTCAATTGTCCATGCTTACCTTGCTCTGCCTTCATTGAGGAATGATCCTGGAACACACAAACCAGGTTACATTCAGATTGGAGCATGTCTTCAAACTCTAGATGCAGGTCCAGTGTAGTTTTGAAGTGCATTTAATATTTTCCCACTGTTAGTAGCATTCATTTGATAGAAGCAGGCTAGAACTTGTCCAGAGTAATCTCCCTATACCTGAAATAGATATTATGTGGGTCCTGGGTTGTCCCCATTAAACTATTTTGCTTTCATGTATTCTGTTGTTGATCTGCAGGACTTGACAATTGCAATGCATGCATTAGCTTGAGGGTCAGTGTATGGAAGATGTTAGCCTAAATGCTGAAGACTATTTGGAATGTGTCTTTCCTGTGTGGATCTTCAATTTTGCTAGGTATAGTGTTAAAAATCGGAGATATTCATATATATTAGGTGGCCCAAACATTGAGAAGGGGAGATAACTTATGAATTACATTCCAGCTAATTCAACAGAGGCATGGGCTTGTGAGAGCCTGACCTGATCTGTCCCTTTTCCTCTCTCTGTACTGTAGTCTTTCTGATACCTTGTCCTTTACTTCTGTAGTCTCTCTAGTCATTTTGCATTCTTGAATGTATTAGAAATGCAGTTGCTAAAGTAAGTACCATGCTTGCAAACTTGATTTTTCACTTGTGTGTATGTATTATTTTACACTTTTGATCCCTCCGCAGCTTAGGTCTTATTTACTGCTGGTGCTGTATTGTGGCCATGGTTTCCAAACTCTAACATCCAACATTCGGTTGTTTCAATAATAGCTGTGCTGCTGCTTGAATGCTATTTTGAGGATGGTTTTTGCCCACTGGTCTTCGTTCTTTTCTCCATGTTTCCCTGTGAGGCAAACCTTGCCAGGAGCCTTACAGAGTGCTACCTATCAAGACTAGGCAGTAGGTAAGCTACGTTGCCTATATCACCAGCCTAGAGCAAAGCATCTGGTTATTACCATTGCTTCATCCTCCTTTAGTCTCATTAGTTCATGTATCATTCATTTCTTCATGCTTTGTTGCTAATATAAGTTATAGAATACTTTTGAAAAGGAGTGTCATCATGCCAAATCTTTACATTTTCAGCATTCTTGTGCTGGTAAATGATGCTGACATACAGTAACAAGTGCACAGCCTTTGAAATCTGCAGGGCCTTGTGTATCATTTAACATCTGTGTTGTATATCTCTGACTCTCTGGGAAGAGGAAGAAGTTGGGAAGGCATGGCTGTCCTAAATTTTTGTACTTATTCCTAGGGAGAAGAATTTCACTTGGCAATCTAGATAGTCTGGAAGAGGACTGGTAGCGTATCTGCTGCTTGAGGTTAACTCACTAAAATACATGAGGTGATTTAGTTTTGTGTGTGTGAATTCCTTTGTTAACCTTGGTGTATAATCCCTGAAAATGTTGTACCATGTTAGCGTGAGGTGAATTTCAACTTCTTGAATTCTGGAAGATGAAATTCTAGTTTTGAGCTTTGTAAGGGCAAAGGTAAACGTTGCAGACCTGAATATAACCAGCAAAATGCTGGGCTTAACATTCAGGTGAATCATTGAAGTGTTCTATTGCAACTGTAATTTTTCCTGCAAAACTTCTTCCTTCCTCACATAGTTTCAGAATACACATTTATGCATACTTTGTGTTCAAAATGACATTTCGTGTTTTCCTATTATTTCACATATTTCTGGAGTAACTGCCATTTTTCTGTTTGATTTTGTGTGCTTTTTTAAATTTTGCTGGAATGTCAGCAATAGGTCTGCTGCTAGTTGAACTTGGAAAGTAAAATAACATATGAATTGAGAAAAAGAAAATCATCTTCTAGTAAATCAGATGCGTTTGAATGTGTAACAAGAAACTTATGTGACAGGCTCGTCATGTTGTTTGTGTTCATTTTTATATAGAATAACCAGTTATAGACGTGATAGCAGGAAGGAGAGATAGCAACTTTCACCTACTTTTCTGCTGTCAAACAATAGGGGCAAGGTTCAGTACAACTCATATCAAGTAGTAATGTATGAATAATTAAGCTGTATGTGTTATGCCAACCTGCCTTACTAGGTCAAAGATCGCTTAATTAGTACTGCCTGGATTAGTCACAGATGTTGTTCTGTAAGAGGTATTACACTGCTCATTGATTTTACAGAACTGAGAGGTGGTGTCACTTGCAATTTACAGTGCCTTATTACCACACTTTTCTGAAATCTTCCAAAGTAGAGTGATGTAGAACTGTTTGCTTCTAGTAACTTGTTAGTTTTCCATCTTACTTCCTTGGAGTAAAACATGGAGAAAAATTCTTTGGTTCTTTTTCAAAGTTGCTGTCAAAAAGTCTGCTTCCTTAGAAAAGCTTTGTGTCCTCTTGGAAGGGGAGAAGTTGTGATACCTAAATGATATGACTTCAATTGTAGTATTTGGGTTTTTTAGAATAATGAGAAATTCTTTGAGAAACTACATTATCCTGGGTTTATAATGCAAAAAAACTCTGTTTGTTCTCTTTCCCTAATCCTGCCTCAAACAAGAAGCTACAGAATATTTGCTTAAGATTTGATTGCTTCAGAATTAAAACCTTAAGGGGTATTACATAAAGGAGTTGGATATTTTTCATTATTCCTCTAATAAGAATTTTTCCTGAGTATCCATGTAGTTTAAAATAAAGTACTTACACAAGTAGAGGATGAGCTTGGCTTACTTTCAAAAAGAAGGTATTTAACTCATACAACTTTCTGCCAGAAGGAGGGACTGAAGGAAGTAATAGGAGGTAGTTAGGGTAAAGAGTTTGAAACTGCAAAATTAAGGAAAGGGAATAAACAGTTTAGAGTAATAGGAATGCATTTGTGGTGTATGGGAAGTTGACAAAATATTTTAGAATCTGCTCGTAGACACACTGGCTTTTCCTATCACCTAGCTGCATTCATTAGAATCCAAGAAGATGCTAAGACGTGGACACAATCTAATATAAACTGAACTTCTGAAACCCCTGTGATGGCATGCCACCTGTGGGGAAAAAATGAATAAAGCAAGAGTAGTGTATGCGTGGGGCCTTAGAGGTTAGGCAAGGCTAAAGTGAGGGGGCAAGGTCGTTGAGTGGACAGAGGTCAAGTTGCAGACAGTGTATATCAAATAGAGTTTTGCAGAGTTCATCTTGGGTGACACATAACCTATGCTCCTGCCTATCACTGTGCTCCTCAGCCATTGTTTGATGACAGAGTGGCAGCACGTGTCACTCACTCAGTAGATGTCACTGCTTATGTCCTCGGCTGCACAGCCTGTGAACATGCAGTGCCGGTGATAGAAGTGCAATCAATGGTGACAGACACGTGTCCAAGTGTTTGGAGGTACTTTCAAACATAAAATAGGAGTTTAAATATAGCAAGTTGTGTTTGTAGCTTGAAACAGATGGTGCATTTTTATTCCATTGGTGTATATTTAGAATGTTCTTCTCTCTTGTTAGTTTGTGTTATTTCTCTAGATTCTGAATATGCCTGGGTGGGCTTTGCCAGTGTACTTCAAATGGAGGAACCTGTTTTAGTTGAGTCATGGCTGTTTTACAGGAAGGGTGAAATTATATTGTTGCAGATTAATAGACTGCTTTTGTATATGTAAAAGCCTTAAAGGGACCCTGTATTACTTGGAGGAAAGGCAGCAGGTAACAGAAGCAACATTATGCTAACTACATTATTAAATTTATCCAGGATGTGAATGTGACTGTCCAGTCTACTGCTTGCAATAAGTGCACTAGCGTTGAGAGGAAAAAAAAGAAGACTAAATATGCAGATATGATTACTAGAAAATACATCAAAAATGCAGTCTTGTAGAAAAACCTGCCTGGGGCTCAGGAAACCTGAATTCAGCTGGAGGGTATGGAGACAGGAGAAACCAGATGACTCAGCCCTAATTCTGGCCTTTGTTTGGGGCCTGGCTAGCTAATTAGTGGTTTCTCTGTTAATTAAGTTGCATAAAATGCTTGCTGTCTAAGGCAAGATCTAGTGTAAGTGTGTAACAGTGTAAAACTTTTTTTAAATTATTTTTAAAATTTTTTAGGAAACTAGCTAAAAATCTTTTTCCACTGTTACCCATGAGGGGGATCTGCAGTCACAACTCAGGCCCAAGCACAGCTTAAGACAAAATTAATAGTGCTGAGGTTTTTCTTATATGTAAGATATGTTATTGAGATGCATTCTTCTACTGAAACTTAGAATTTCCTCTTCAGCAGTTCTGCTTTATCTTCTTCTCAAAGGTTTGTAGAAACTTTTTGAGCTTTAACAATGCAGAGCTCCTGTTTGCAGTAACATAGCCCTCTGTGACCTTCTCAGAGTCCCCTTCTTGCTTGCCTGAATACATTCCTCTCACATTATTTTTGGTTATGCTGCAACTAGCCACCAATCTAGAGCCAAGAAAGCTCTGTTCTTGGTTTCTGTGTGTGCTCAGAGTATGCTGTGTAAATGGGCATGCTTTTGGACTGTGCCCAGGCTTCTGAGTAAGGTTGCTGCCCTTGACCTGAAATAACTGTACTATTGCTCTCTACCCTTTTGTGTGAGAGCTGCGCTGTGAAACTCTGCCTGCCAGTTAGCTATATCCGACTTTTCTCACTGTAGCTGTTACTTCTTCACACTGTTGCATTGCCTCTTTAGTAATTTGAATTTTATTGTCTTTACAGTGTTTCAGTAGTGTCTTGACTCCAAAACTAACCTGAAAACTGCACAAATAATCATGAACTATTGCAAAATTGTTTATTTTGTGTGATTTTTGGAAGCTGTGAAAACTGCACAGTGCCATTCCAGCATGTAAGGTCTGCAGGATACAAAGGTTGCCTAGAGGTAACAACACCTTGAAATGCTACGCTTAATCCTAAACCAGATACTAAATCCAGATACTCTTTCTTTGCACTGTGTTGAGCAGAAGCAAGTCATCCTAACTACAGAAAGAAGGTCGCATGCCCTAAACTTTGTAGGGTTGTTTTGAGTTAAGGACAGTGTAACATTTTAAAGCCCTTACTTCCTCATAATGTGTCATTAAACAGCAAGTCTTGCTTATCACTCTCTTCATCTGAAATTCCCTGTTATGCTAAGCTCAGTGTAGATTGCTTCCTCTGAACTTTGTTCTGGATGGACACAGGTATTTCTAAAGACGGTAATCCTTTAACTTATTCCTGTTTTCTAGTAAATACCACAGAACTAGTATGCCTGAGACCTTTCAGTAAGAAGACTCAGGCTCTTGAAGGTTTTTCACCGTTTCTCAAATCACTTTCTTCTTCAATAGTGTTGAGAATGATTCTATTTGAGTAACCAGTATTGTTACATGTTTCTTTAGAGAGAATAGCCTCACTGGTATGTAAGTAGAGTCAAAAAAGTGCTCTGACCAATACTTATTTGGAGACTAGAATTGCATGATTTCTCCCTCCCCACTGTGCTACCATACTGTGCTTGAAGTTGGATCAGCTGTCAAATGCCTGTACAGAGTTCTGAAACTCTATTAGTTTCTTTAAAACGTCTTGCTGGTTGGGGCTGATCATGTTTCTCAGTGTTGGAGAAAGGTATTTTGTTGTATTGCCTCCCGTCTACTGGGTAATTACTTGCCTATTTACTTCTCTTTAGAGAGTTGCTATTCAGTTACCATGAACGTGTGAATGACAAGTTTGGTGTCGTTGTGTCATCCCAGGTACTGCGTACACCTTTCTCTGCTTTTTATATCTATGTTTGCTGTAAAAGCCCTGTGTAGTTAAATAATGGGTAGCAGGCTACATCTGAAATGCTGTTTTTCCTGAAATTTCCTCAGGTGATGTGTGTTCCATTATACCTCTAGACTATGCTCTTTAAAAAATTTTACACATTGAATTCATACTGCTTCGTTGAAGGCTTTGTGCAGTTATATCTTGAAAATATATTGTGATAAGTTCCACTGTTTTTGATTCACTATTAAAAATGCTTTACTACTGTATTTTTTTTCCTCTCTATGTTATCTGGATAACCCTTTTCAAAAACTTTTCCTTTGCCATCCCCCCTTGTCTGTGGGGGCACGAAGGAACAATGGCTCTGTATCAGGGGAGAACTTGTGATGGAGAACTTGGCCGGCATGTAGCACTTACCTCCCTCCGCCACTGAGGCTTGTGATGCTCCAGCATTTTGTAAATGAGAGGTCTGGAATAATGGAGAGCTTGAATCTGTTCCAGGTGTTAGAGCTCTCTGCTGCAACCAGATAGTCTGCTGTATTCTTGCTGACTAATTGAGAATGTTATTTAGTCTTTAAATTCATTGAGAATGCAAACACCATCCTCACAAAAAAGTTCTACAGTAGTATAATGGAGTCTGGAGTAGTGCCAATAGGTGTTGGACTGGAAAAGTTTTATTCTAGGCAGAACTGTGGCACAGTCTTTATTTGCAAATAAAATGAGAGCTATGTAGGCACATTTAATTTTTTTTTCTTCTAGACTTCATATGTTATATTGTTTCCATTCTTTTTGAAGTATTAGTCTTGTTTTGAGCTTGCAGATTTTTTTTAGAAAAAAAATAACAACACTGTTAAAGCTCTTTTTTTCATTAGGTTTTAAATTCAGAGATGCTTAATTTTTATCTTAAACTTTATAAATATAAATGCTAATTAAATGTGAGTTCATAGTTAAATGTAAGATCTTGATTTCTGAACAATCCTTTCTCTTTAAATAATAGTCAGTTTCAGCTCAGTCAGTAATTTCAGCTGCTCAATTTCTCTCAACAGCTACTGTAGGAAAGATCTATCAATAAATACATCAAAGCTATTCAGCTAACTGCCAGAATAATTCTGGGCCTTATCTTCCTAATAGATTACTCTATTAATATAATCACTTCTGATCCTTTTAAAGCTGAAATAATTGTGTTATGAGTGTTGTGACTTCAAACATTGGCAGAACTTGAAGTAGTAAAGCTTATAGGAATTATTACAGCATGTATGGAAGAGCAGCATGCTTTTGTCTTACATTATGACAAGTCATGAATCATCTAGAGAAATAACCACATAGTTTGATCACTACTTGTTCATGCTTAAGAGTACTACTTTCCTCCTACTGCCAAACCGAATGTCATTGGACTGATCCATATTCAAGTTTTTAAAATATAAGTCAACCTTTTCTGCTTTGTAAAATTACAAGATGTATTGAGAAGTTTCTTGTACCAGAAATACATTGCTCTTGCATCACCAGGATGTAGTCTCCAACTAGATTGTTTCTTGGACTTGACACCTTGTTACCATTTCCACAGATGTACTTCCATCACAGCCTGATTAAACGTTATATCTTCTCTAAACTTGTATTAATTCTCCTCCAATCTGGCCCCTGCTGCCCTTCATATTCATTCTTTGTTTTGTCTTTTGCACAGGTAGTCTTACAAGATTTTTATCTTGTCTCAGACTTCCGTCTCTGTTACCTTTAATTAAGTTCTTGCTAAACTGGCAGATCTCCCTTCTTACTTTCATGGACTCCTCCTTGCCTTCTTTTCTCATGCTACTTTGCCTCTTCCTTTCATGGTAATTAAGCTATTTCTTTTCATTCGTCAGTGACATTCATAGATCTTTCCAATCATCATAAATTAAAATAGGCACAGTTTCATTCTACGCATTTTCTTGGCAGAGCTTTAGAACACATGTGTGAAATGGTGCTGTTGATGAAGTTGTGGGATAGCTGGTTGTGTGGCAGTCTGCTCCTGTTTTGGTGCTGTAGACCGAAGGAGCAGTGCCTTCCATAGTTGCTGCTTTCTTGTAGCATCCTAGGTTCTGCCTTGAAAGTGTATGAATGTTGTAGTTTTAAGGCAGCCTGCTCTCAGTGTTTTAATATCATGGTTAAGAAAGTTGCAGTTTAATATGATTGGTGGCTACTTCTCCGAACAGCTTCATGTGCTAGTCTGATGCTTGAGTGTTCCAAAAGGAAGAAAGACAAACTAGAGCTGTCTTATTGGTCAGCTTTTCTTTATTAAAAGTAGAGGCAAAAGAATAGCATTGTGCTTTTGAATGTTTGTTTAATGCCAGTTGATAAATATTTTTCTACTAACTGTTCTGTTAAATGCAGGGATAGGAAAACAGGCTAAAAATGAACTCCTGTTTTGATGGATATCTTTGCAGGAGCTTGATTTCACAGGAGCTGGCTTTTCTCCCCTGCAGCACATGTTTATGAACAAATAATCTCTCTGTGTAGTAAATGTGTTATTTTGAAGTCAAATACAATGCAAAACAAATCTGGTTAGCTTATGTAGATAGTGTGAAACATCAAAGTTGGGTTGTTTGGATTGCTGAATCTGCATTCTTGTTGTTTTTGTTTGTGGTCAGTGGAACCATGTAGCCATGCTTGTAAAGTATGTGTGAGAAACAGAAAAACCCTTGGAGTTTATGATGCACAGCCAAGGTAAAGCAGAACTTGCAGATGAAAGGGTAAGACTTGGTTTTCCTACGTGAAACTAGTTGCTGGGATGAGTGGAGTTTCACTGGAGTTATATATGCTGTATAAAAGCAGCATGTAGGTTTAACATAGAAGGTAGCCTTGCCGTATTGCTTTGAAAGAAATAGGTAGGAATATAATCCCAAGATTTCCTTTCTGTCTTTTGTGTGTAGAGGTCAAGACAAAGAAAAGTGTGTTAATAACAAATAAATATTTTTTTCTTTTCTGTGCAGTAAAAGAAGTGGAAAACAAGCATTGCAGAATAATGAGGTAATTCTTTCTTCATGTTAAATATTCTTTAATTATTTTAAATAAATCTGATTTTTCAAAACTTTAAGTCCTATCGCTGTAGTTTAATCTTGGCTATGGTGAAAATATGGTTTGAATGATATTTCAGGCTTGCTTTGGTGAAACGAGTGGAAGAATCAGGTTAATCACAAGAGGCTCAAGTTTGACTCCATAATGATGGATGCTTGATGTGCACAATGTCCTTTTTTATCTCTTATTGCCCTATGAATTTGTAAGGACTAGTGTTGTAAGATTTTCTGTACAGATAGAAGGGAGCAGCTGTGTGTAGATTTGGTATAACTTGTGTTTGTTTTTTATGTAAAAGGAAAATGTGCGGAACAAGATGTTCAGTCTGACAGTTTCTAAATTAGAAACTACTTCAAACATCTGATAGGAGGTTTGGCATTTCCCTGATCTTTTGTGTGTTTGTTAGTTCATTTATTTGAAAGGGATATACTAAATCCCTTTAAGCTAAGATTTTTGTTTCATAGTCAAAATATGACAGACCAAAAGGCAAACTCTGTGATTCTGGTGTTCCAATGGTATGAATAGATTCCGTGTACTTTCATCTTTGCCGAAAACTTTAAAAAAAGGCTTGCACTGGATAAATAGGTGTATGGAAGCATCATGTTAGCTTCTAACACACCTTGACTGTATTATCTATCATAAACACTTACCTTTTGGATAGCTATACCTATTTGTAAAAACCTTAACTATGTTTTTTTTTGTTCCTACCCATCTTGGATACAGTTATGCTGCATGGGATTAACAATCTAAGGGAAAAAAACTTCTAGTCAAGAAGATACTAGAATGAATTTAAGTGCAACACAGAAGTATAGAAATGGGAAAGGTCTGAATAAAGGGGGAGAACCAGGTTCAACTCACATGTGTTTAGTCATTTGGAAATGTAGCCATCAGACATTGTGTTAGTAATTTCTATTATGGGAAAGCAATAATCTATGTAGCATCATGCTTCATTAGGACTGGACAGTAGTCTTAGTTGTTTGGATTGCTTGGATTTTTTGTAAATAATTTTTAATTAAAGTGTTGTAATCATCTACTGCATAGCGTCCTGTTTGGCTAGAATTTTTATTTGTAGTTTGTGTTCACATGGATTTTTGAAAAGGATAGGACTATTGTTGACTTCATGCTATGAAAAATAGGTGTAGGCTTCTTCACGGAGCATTCAGAGTGGGTCTTTTTCAGGTTTCCTGTTTACCTTGTAATATTGATACGGGCATTGATAGCATGGTTCACATGAGCCTTGGGTAGCAAAGGTAGCAGGATTATGTTGATTAGACAGGACTTGTTCAAAGTACGCATGTGCCCTTTTGTTCTGTTTTCAGGACTGAGTTCTTCTGTCATGTCCTTACGAGAAAGAAAAGAAAAGAAGCCTAGACCATTAGCTTTAAAAAAGTATTCAGGTTAGTCAGGACAGAAGAAAGAGTTATATGGAGTGAACAAATGAAACTGACTCAAATAAAAGGAGTTTGAGCATGGGACGGGAGGGTTTTTAAGACTGGTAGACCTACCAAAGTAGTGTGTTGCACCATTTTGTAGAAGTAAAGCAATAAAAAATTCTGGTTTCACTTTAAGCAAGCTTGGGCTGCACAGCCAAAGAGTTTAAACCATTGTCTAGACAAATAATGGAAGGCATCCTTCAAAATACTGGCTGATGGTGTCTTTTAGAGACAAGCAATGGTAAACGATGTTTGCATTGCACCTTGCACTTGGATGTGCTATAGTGGTGTGGCCGACATTGTTTGTTTAAAAAATGAATTGAAACAAAAAGTATTTTTATCATAGCAGCTACTTCCTATTGCAGTTTGTTTTGATAGCTCCCAGTTCTTTATTTAACTTGTCTGAACAAGTCTTAAATTGGTGAGAAATATTACAAATTCTGCAGAAGGAAGGTAGCTGTAAATGACTTGGGTAGGGAAAATATCACATCAACAGCTCAATAATACAAAAAATTCTCACTTTCCTTGTTTTGTTCTGTGTGCAGCAGAAGGAGGGAAAGAAGGAGAGAGCAATGGTGGACAGAGTGTTTATTGCACGAATATGTCGAATCCTGAAAATAATGGTCCCTAGAACACTTTGCAAAGAGGTAAGCATTGCCTGCAAATAAAAGAATATAATAGTAAACAGTAAATAAAGAAATAAAACTGGAGTCAAGTCTCTTTCAAAATTACATCAGAATTTAAACAACTGCATATACATTACTTAAATAGGACTAAATTGTGCTATGTATTTTAAAATAGCAATGTGATAATATAAAAGTCTATGTTATGCTCAGTTGTTGTATCACTAAAGGTTCTGTTTTCAATTACAAGATAAGCCATTTGCTGTCAGCTGATAACTACTTTTGTAGCATAACTTTTAAAAGGGCACCTGGGTTTGTCTTGTACAAGGCAGTACACTTCTGTGTGTGAGTGCTTCCTATCTTTAAATAGGATGCAGTTCATTCATTATTTTGATTTAGTAACTTACATCTAGGCTGACCTATATTAGAAAATGAATTTGTCAAAAAGTCTCTTCAGCATCATTTCAGGAAAGCTATGCAGTATAGAAATCAGTGCCCTCATCTTTCTCAGGCTTTCTGGGACACTTTTAAAAGAAAAAAAAAATCCAGAGTATTAGTTGAACTTGGAACTTAAGCAATGAACAGTAAGAACTTGAACATACGTCAGGCATAAGAGCGATGAATTGCGATGTCCAGAGTGTACAGCAAGCATGGCAGCCAGCTTAGCCTGCATGAACAGGGGCCTTCAGCAGCCCAACTACAAAAAGGAGGTGCATAGAAGGTAGAAGCATGGATGGAAATGCCTGTGAGAGTGCTCACAGAGCTGGCCTTTATCAGTTTCAAAAGGTCATGGCCATTAGAAGAGGTTACAGATAATCCCAAAAAGCTTCAAACCTTGCTCCCATATTTGAAAACAAGTTTACTGGAAGCTAAAGGCTGGTCAGCCTCACCGTATTCCTGGCAAGACTGTGGGCAAAACTTCCTGTAAGCTAACTGTGGCCACACAAGGGACAAAAAAGTGATTGCAAGCAGCCTGCATTTACTAATGACAGATCATGCCTTACTAACCTGATTGCTTTCAGTGATGAGAGAGCAGGCTGTGTGGGTAAGGGAAGAACAGAGGATATAGGATACTTTGATATCAGGTCTTCCTTAATACCCTGACAGCCAAACTGAATTGGCTAGATGAGTGGACAGTGAAGTGCATATAAAACTGTCTGCACTGTTGGTCTGACTGGTGGCTGGTTAATAGTGGCCCTGTTTTGTGTAGGGGTTGAAGTAGATGATGTTCAGAGGTCTCTTGCAACCTCGTGGCAGAAAGGTGTCTCAGAATAGCAGTAACTTCTTTATTCCTGCAATCTTCCATCTTAAAATGTGTGTCCACTATATGTATCAACCAAATACAGCTTTTTAAAAGGCAAACTTTCACCATAAAAATGTAGTCAGTACTTTATTTAAAGTATTGTTTCTAATGTGTTTCCAGCAAAGTAAGTAAATATTATATTAGCTAGGGCAGCAGGGTAGTACTTTTCTGTTAGATACAGTTGGATGACTTACTGAAAAAATGGTGAATTTTAGCCATTATTTAACTGTTACATTTCTGTGGTTTTACTAGACAGGTTATTTGCTGCTTATTGCTGTGATGCTGGTAGTCCGAACTTACTGTGATATTTGGATGATTCAAAATGGAACAGTCATTGAAAGGTACCTATACATTTGTTATTTTTAAACATTCTCTTGTGTTTAACAGGGGAAGTTGTCTATCAGAATACATATTCAGACATTTTATAGCTTGCTTGTTTAAAACTGTTGGAAAACTGGTGTAGTTGCATTTTGGGGAGGGACCACTATATTTTGGTAAATATATTAAATTGTTTTTTTTCATCAATAAAATTATTTTATAAAATTAATCTTTTAAACTAATTATTGAATATTCATTTGGTGACATTTTGTACACTGAAGACTCTAAATCTTATTGATCTGAATGTCCAAGAAGGTACTTCAGAATAGTGGTTTTTTATGTCTTTATGTCTTAGACTTAGACATGTTGTGTGGATATGGGAACTTTTGTTTTTTCCCACTGAGCTGTTTGCTCTTTAGATTGATAAAAACAATGCTTTCAATCTTAATATGTTAGAAAGTGGTTTTTAGACGTGGGATTATTCTTGCTGGTCTTGTTGCTAATTGAAGCAAGTCACAATGTGTCTTGAACTGTGAATTCAAAATGATACTGTGTTTAAGGAGAGACATTTGGTGCTTTGTAGGATGGAAGGACTGCTTTGTTTCTCTTGTGGGAGTCTCCGAAAGGAGAGAAGGGAAAGAACTGGTGTTCTGTGTGCCCTTAATGTGGGCAGTTACAGAGGAGCAGACAGGAGATAACTGCTCAGTCTACCACTTGCCACTTAGCTTGCTCAAAGTGTCAGACTGAATCCTACAGCTGATGCTACAGGTTTCCTTGATGATTTTTTTTCTCTGTGTGATCCCCTGAGAATTTATCCACTTAAGATGTGCAAGTTTATACTTTGTTGTTTCTCTTGGAACTGACTCTTAGCTGGTGGTCATTTGCAGTGCTATCATTGGCCGCAGCAGAAAAGATTTCAAGAAATACTTGTTCAACTTCATTGCTGCAATGCCTGCTGTAAGTGCTTTTCTTGTGCTGACCTATTAGTAGAACTTATTTTAAATGTAAATTAAGATTTTGAGGAAAAGATCTCAAAGGAATGTCTTAAAACCTATGGAAATTAATTGTTTTACATATGGGTCTGTATGAAAGCACATTTAATTTTCTGGCTCCAGTGTGTGGGAGACTTTATCAGCATATTTCCTTATTGGTAGCAACTATTTTTTTAACAGATATGTTCAGGTTTTCAGGTTAGTTTTGTTGATGGCAATTTTGACTGAAGTTTGGGATTCTTTTGGCACCATTGAAGATTTTTTTAGACTTTTTTATATTTTTTACATTTTACACAGATTTGTTATGCTTTCTTCCACACTTTAAATTTCCTTCAGCTTATTGACATCTCAGATCTGCATCCAGTAGAAATAATTGTTGCTACCTGCTTTGCAATAAATTTTAAAACTAGTTGACAGATTTAAATGGTTGTAAAATGGTAGCTCTTTTCCAGTGTTTATCAGAAGAGCTGAAAATACGTAATACGAATGTATTTTATCTTAAGTGGTGTGATCCACTGGGACCTGGGGACAGAAACCTAAGCAGTGGTCCTGTAAACACTGTCTGACTGGTCTTAGGTGTGTTTATGCCATTATGGACTTTAAGGGGAGAATTGATCTGTTTTCAAGTGTTTACACAATTTATGGTGCAAATTTATCTAAGTGTATTTGATCTTGTTAGTTAAATATCATTGTCTCTTATTTTAGATCTCTTTAGTGAATAACTTCCTGAAGTATGGTCTAAATGAACTGAAACTCTGCTTCCGAGTAAGACTTACCAGATATCTCTATGAAGAATATCTTAAGTGAGTAACACCTTGTCTACAGTTTTTAGAAGTTCATTGAAGTAATTTTAAGTACATAGTAAGAAGGTTGCAAGTAACTTGCAGTTGAGGATGAGTGGCTTATCCAGGTTGTATATGCCATAGATACAAAGGCAGTAAAGTTGGCTCAGTTGGGAGAAACAATGCCCTGTACTGCTTCCATAATTGGGTCAGATTCTAAAGTACTTCAGGTGCCTTCATATGATGGAGGCTGAAGTGGATGCATGAGCCTGAGTAGCTCCTTCTGTCCTTCTGCCCTGAATTTTGGTTGTCAGATGTGCTGTAGTAGAGTGTGTGAGGGTTTTCTAGGTTCAATAGCAGCATGAGCCTGAGCTTCAGTTCAGACATCCTGGAGCCTAAATGCCAAAACAATCTTGCAGCATTTAATATGGATTTAGTCAGGTAAAAGCAAAAGCTACATTGATTCTATACAGTAATTTAATGTTTGCACTACTTAGCATCTCAGTTGTATGAAGCAAGGGTGTTCAGTTATTTCAGATCCCAGGTAATGATTTTTTTTTTTTCTGCCACTTAGCAATTGTTTTGTTTCAGAGCTTATACATACTACAAAATGGGAAATCTGGACAACAGAATAGCTAATCCAGATCAACTCCTTACACAGGACGTGGAAAAATTCTGTAATAGTGTAGTGGACCTGTACTCAAACCTTAGCAAGGTAAGTCTTTTGAGAGAGAACTTTGAGTAGTAGACATTTAGGATGGGGGTGTCAGATCACAACAATTATGTGCATTTGTATGTGGCTTACTTGGAGTATGGTACTAAAAAAATTGTTTATGATGCTATGTTGTTTCACACTCTTTGCGGCTTTCATTACCAAAGCACTGTTGCGAGTTGTTATAATTTGTAATAAAGTTTCTTTTAAAGAGCATATGGTATTCTTTTGCAGATAAACAGTGATGACTTTGCTCTCTCAGGTAGATAGTTTGCAGAAGAAAAGCAATGACTAGCTCTCAGTTACACACAAATATTATTTTGTGGTTGAATAAGCTTTTGCCTGTTTCTGGTGTGAATTTTAAGGTGATTGGGTAGTGAATCAGAATACCATTGACATTTTTAGACAAAATTTTTTGATGCTATGTGTTTCATGCAAGCTGAGTATAAATAAACTACAAGTTACTTTGTTTCAAAACCTCCTGACTACAAAACATGTAGTTCAGCTGTTTTAGCTTAGCAAGGGAGGTTGCAGAACTTGGCAATGTTCCTCCTATCAGGTACGTAGCCAGATATATGTCATTATCTTTTCATTCAGTATTTCTCATAATTACTTCCGTTAAATTATTATGGGTTCTAGTCCACCTTTGATAAGTGAGCCGTGTCATTACAGACCAAAAATAGCACAGTACTCTTTTCATATGCTGTGTATTTATCTGAAGATCATGATGTTTTTATGTTCAATTCTTGAGCCAATGTTTTCAGGAAAAACTCATGTTCCTTTTGTCTTAGTTTTTAGTTTGTCTAAGCCAGTATTTTAGTACAGAGCTGTAACTGTTCTTGGGGTGGTACATGGCTTCTGGACTGTTTTATGTTAGTTTTATGTTTGTGTTCTAAGGCTTTTTTTCCTATGCTTCTTATAGCCCTTCTTGGATATAGTTTTGTACATCTTCAAGCTAACAAGTGCAATAGGAGCACAGGTAAATTGAGTGGGTTTTTTAGAACTGTAAGCACATTTTCTCTTCTTTGGTTATAGCCTTGTACCTGTTTGGAATCTGAGGAAAACTCTAGGTGGTAGTTGTGGGTTCCTACATTATTTGAAGGACTATACTGAAAATATGCATTTACACTTAATATTTTGTGTGCTTTAGCGCCCTCTAGTTTGAGGCAAGCAAAATAAAACCCGATATTTTCCAGCATTTGATCAACAGTTTGGAGGACCAAGAAAGTTTTTTATTTTATTCTAGTACTTATTTGGAAATCCTATTTAGTACAACACCCTTTTAACTGCTTATGTCTTGCATGAATTCCATTTAAAGGTGAAAATAAGTTTTCTGTTTCTGTGCAGCCTCTATGAGGGGAAACCATTTCTTGCATTGAGCTGTAAGACTCGATAAGCTGAATAATTGCAGAATCAATTCTTCAAATTAGTGAAGTGATGCATTATCAAAAATGTTCAGGAGTTGAAAAGGAGTAGCTGTTGGTCACATGGTGCAAATTTTGTTGAGACAGACTTGCAGTAAGGCTTGTCTAAACCTTAGTAACTTAATCAGTCTCAGATGTCTTTGTTCTGCTCTCTGTAGTAGTTATGTGCAGTTGATGCCAAATTCAGTTTACACCATTCCACGCTTCAGTGGCATTTAATCATCTGTCCTTTGTCTATGGAAACTTAGGACCCAGGACTACTTGGGAGACCCAGGAAATATGTATAGCAGACAGTGGGATTGAAACAGTGTCTGCTCTGTGACAGTTCAGCAAATGTAAAGAAAAAGAAGTAGGTGGAAAGGAGGGAGAAGAAATGAGAGGGTAGCAGTAAATCATTGATGAAATAAGCTAGGACAGTAGGGGACAGGTCACACTGGGTGGTGATAAAAATCTGAGTAGAAGGCTGGGGTGGGAAGGACATCTAGGGACAGAGAATTAGTAAAATTAGTAAAGTAGTATCTACAACACCACAGAATGTGACGTGATGGGAATTGCAAATGTAATTGAATTGGCAACATAGGCACATAGGAGGTGAGAACTAAGGGATTCATGCTTTCTGGGCATTTTGGGTACAGATACTGTCATTTGAGACCACCTAAGCTTTTATTCTTTTCTGATATTCACAGGGTCCAGCTAGCATGATGGCATACTTGATTATTTCAGGGTTTTTCCTTACACGTTTAAGGAGACCGATTGGCAAGATGACTATTATAGAACAAAAGTATGAAGGGGAGTACAGATATGTCAACTCACGGCTCATTACAAACAGGTATACACTTGCTTGGCTGCTGAGATATAATTGACAATACTGTGGGGTAAATGGAAGTTGTGTGCTAAAATATACTTGGGAAGTGTGATGCTATCAGGTCTGAGCCAAATGTTTGCATCTTTATGTACTGTAAAGTAATTTGTAAGTGCATTATATTCCATAGTCAAGACTAAGTGGGCTATAATAATTCTATGTTCTACTGTTGTGAAAAAGTACAAACCTTTATTTCATAAGGTAACTGAAAGTGCTATGTTGCCATATTTTATCGCTGACTTTTTTCAAAGACTGTCTTTAACAAAATGAAGTTGCATTATTTTTGTTTTTTCTTTTTAGTGAGGAAATTGCTTTTTATAATGGAAACTTGAGAGAAAAACAGACTATTCACAAGACTTTCCGTAAGCTGGTAAGCCTCTTTTATTTCTTAAAACATTTTGAGCGAAGCTTAATTAATTCTATTGTGATGATTCTTGACATGTGTTCATAAAAGTTGACTTACAGTGGCTTGGTGTTTTTGCTGCTACATTCATTTGATTAAAAAATTAGCTGGTAGGCTAAGAGCAGAACAGAAATTTCTGTTAGAATGGCCTTTCTCCTGCCACTTACCTCCTTGTTACCCACCACAATTATTGTTCTAACTGTTTAGTTTCACATGTTGGTTGTTTTGATCACAAATATAAGTCTTTGCCAGCAAGGACTCTTGTGCAGTGCTTACCACACTTAGAGGCATGTTAATGTATCTGAGGTACTAAAAAATAACTGTTTGGAACCAGATGTCTAATAAAATATAGTAAAACAGGTGCTGGTAGAGTTTGAACTTCTTTCTTCTGTAACTTACCAGGTGGAGCACTTGCATAATTTCATCCTGTTCCGGTTCTCTATGGGTTTCATTGATACTATCATTGCCAAATGTAAGTGTGTGTCAAGTGCTAATGGATTCCTATAAATAATAAAGCAAACTTTTTACATAAGAAATGTCTTTTTTCTTACTGTTTCAATTAATGTGTAACTTAATATTTATTCTTAAACTGCAGACCTTGCCACTGTGGTTGGCTACCTGGTTGTTAGTCGTCCATTTTTGAACCTGTCTGATCCCCGTCATCAGAATAGCACTCATGCAGAACTTTTGGAGGTAAATAGACCAGAATTAAAACAACCTCTGGATTTTAAATTTTGGTAGTCCACGTAAAGAAATTTTCTTCTACTGTAGGATTACTACCAAAGTGGAAGAATGCTACTGAGAATGTCTCAAGCTTTGGGCAGAATAGTCCTAGCAGGCCGTGAAATGACAAGATTGGCGGGGTAAGTTTAATAGTAAGAATCTTCCTCATCTCAATTTCAGAAACTGATTGTAGAATTAAAATAAGCTTATGTGCTTTGTTCCTTGCAGAACAAAGGAACAAATTTTCAGGAATTAAAAACATTTTATGCTGAAAACACATCTGAAGATGTGCTAATTATGTCCACTAGAAATTTCACATTTAGATAGTACTAGCATGCAATTTGAATGTATAGTTGAAACCTTGTCAAATGGTCTTAAATCAATTATGTATTGATTATTTACCAAACTTTTTTTTACATTGTAAGAGGTAAAATTTGACTATTACAGAAAAAGGAAAAGGAGCTTGTAAAATATGGTGCATATTAGACAGCCTAGTGCAACTCTAAAATGTAAATATTTTGCTTCTATGCTGGGTTGAAGAACTTTGTTGTTTTAGCAGTCTGACAGAGTGCTTATTAGACCTTCTTTGGACTTTTTTTTTCTTTTTTTAAGTTTTACAGCTCGAATCACGGAATTAATGCAGGTTCTAAAGGACTTGAACAGTGGCAAATATCAGCGTACTATGATATCACAAGAAAAAGGTAGATGTGATATAATATGCAATATGTCATCTCTGCATAGCATTTCAGTCACTAATACATTTTTCTTTATTTAAGATGGAGATAAAAAGCAACCTTTGTCTTTGATACCTGGATCTGGAGAAATTATCAACACTGATAACCTTATCAAGTATGTTTGCGAAGTTTCCACAAGTTCAATAGTTCAATATTTTTAATGTAGACTTTTTTAAAGTCTTTCTCTCTACAACCATTAATAGAGGTCTGAATACCTGTTATTACAATTTGCACTTCCTGTTGAACTT